>JARHVA010001529.1:1237500-1260000 GCA_037957365.1 Torreya grandis
GGGTACGAGTTTGTGAAATATGATCCACTATATGTTACCTCATTAAGTACATAAACTAATTCAAAAACTTGGTGAAATCATGTGTGTGTATAAATGGTAATCAAATGATGAATATCTTGGACTAAGCTAATGGATTGCTCAATCCCCATGTGTGGATGGATTAATAACTCAAGTTAACCTTAACTCCATCATTACCTACCCATGTGTAGTATGATAATAAGAAACTAAAATTGTGTGGTGTCGTGAAGCTATAAAATATGGCTTTAGGATACTCAAGAACTTTGAAATGTGAAATAGCTTAGGGGCCACTTGGGAACTTTGAAATGTAAAATGACTTAGGGGCCAACCAAAAACTCAGGAACTTAGGATTGTTAATTATTATAGATAGAATGAGGCATTAATCTAGTGTAATCCTAGTACATATGTTGTCTAAAGTATAAAACATGTAAAATGACATGGATTTGTCATTCCATCTGAGAGAACTAGTGAAAAATTGAGAGTATGGAAATAATTTTCTATGCACATGCCCCTGATTCTGATATCTATGGATATGGATTCTATACTAAGTTATAGGAATCTATACATATATATCTAAAACTAAAATGGGAGTGATCATGTTACACATGATTCCCCTAATATGAGTAAACCTATGTAATTCTATGTAAAAACTAAATATATACTAAGCATATTTGATAATATATGACCAAGAATATGCAAATATAAAATGTACCTTCTATAACTTATTAAAAATTCTAGAATTTTCTATTTTTGAGGCTACTAGATAATATCATGGTGGGTGGACTATAATGCACTACACTCCTAGAAGTGTACTATGTTATTATCCAAAAAAATGGTTTTGAGAAAAACTAAGACTAGATATATGATTGTATTTCACTAGATTTTCTTGAGTCTAAACTCTGTAATCTATATCTACATGATGAAAACTATGTTTTTGGGTGCTCACTAGGATGGCTCAATCTATGTAATAAAACCCTATAAATGCACCCTCTTTTTAGGTGAGTTGTTGAACATATGCAATAACTATCCTCAAAATAAAAATAATGAATCATGTGTGTTAGATTAAAAATATATGACATCTTCATGATAAATCAACATAATATGGATACATGACATTGGGGTGTAAAAGATATAAAACATAAGTGGGCAATGTATGATGTATGTTAGATCTAGCATTCAAAAGGTTGTTGAGATAGATATAACAATGTAATCTTGTATATGAACATCAAATATGAATATAATATTATTAAAATACTTGAGGGGATGGGGAATGATGTCCATCAAGGCATATAATAAGTACGGGTAGATGTATGAGGTCCCTCATAGAATTGAAAAATAGATGTGAAAAAAACAAGCAAGAGATAAGGGTCATGGCCATGATGCATACATGAAATCATGAATACAAACACATGAGGCACATAAACTAAGACAAGGGGACACAATACAAGGGACATGGGGACATGTCACTAATTCTACGAAAAGGAACACATACATTGACATGTTCAAATGTTTGCATATATAAAACAACACCTAAGTTCGGATTAGAGCCACATGGAAAGACATGCTCAAATGTCTACATACACAATCAAGAATTATACAAAAGGACATGAGAACATGTTCAAAGCATAAAATTAATGAAAGGACAATGAGATATTCAAATGACCTCAAGTAGAAGTATAAATAAAGAGACAATTAAATATAGACTAGTAAATATATATACATAATCATGTGGTAAAAATCCTTATAATAAAAAAAGATCTACATAAGTTGAGTCTATAGTAGTAGTCAAAAAAACCTTAGTGTAGTATAAGATGATCAATATCAAGATATAATAAATGCTAAATATATGATATAGAGTATATAAATATATAACCTAGTAATTTATAACCTATGTGTATGATGTCCCTAATGGGCTAATATATCAATGTTGAATTGGTGTATATGCATATGTGCCCTGATGGGTGGATTGTAGAAAATATGGATTTGTGTAGAGGAATGAAGTCCTATAGTAATTTATGAACACTCAATGGGAATAAGTGAATCATGTATGTATGATTAAATTAACTACACTAACATAGATATCATATGTAGTACCTAGAAAATAGAAGTGATATAAACATAAAAATGTATACAATCTAAAATTTGTATCTTTTGAGTAATATTTGAATGTTTTTGTATTTTTAAACATATTATATATATTTTTGTGTTCTCTAAGTATAAGAAATTTTTAAAAAATACGAAAATGAAACTATGTATAAGGAGCAAGATAAAGGAAAATATATAAAAGTAAATTTAAATAATGAATCTATGTACAAGTAATAGGAGAATAGACTAACCAATGAATCTTGCAAGAGACTCACTATCAAGGTGACCTATATCAAGTAAAGTAAAAGTAACCAAACATGATGTGTGAGGAAGTATCTAAGATGTTGGAACTAGATGTACTAAATAATCTATAACTGAAACTGACTACAGAGTGTGACTATGAATATGTGGAACTAACTAAACTAGCATGTGAACTATGGGGCTCTTTTGGACCCATATGGTATAAAAATATATAATTAGCATGGATTATCTATAAAAAGTGTTTTAGAGACTTAGTAACACTAATCTAGGTGAGAATGGAGTAGAGAGAGGCTTTATAGAATCCACATGTATATAACATAGGAGTCTCTCTAATAATGGTTTCCATATTGGTGGCTTAACTGATATCTAAGCTATTTTAAAAGAATCCATGTTTGGAGTTATTAATGGTGGTTACTATATAATTGGTTCTATAGTAGGTAAATGATACTCATCTGTAAGTCCCTCAATTGTAACAAAATTATTAACAAGTATATACTTAAGACATATATGTACAATAGAGGGAATAGATCAAAGCTACTATATCTAAGGCCTACCCAATAACATATCAAATGTTCTGACATTAAGTACAACTATGAATCTAGTTTCTGCATGTGTAGGCCTAACCTGTATTGGAAATATGATCTCCCCAATGAAACTATGGACATGGAAACTAAAATGACAAATAGAAGTGTAATAATACACATATTTATGCTTGACCCATTGTCAACCATGACACTCTAAATAGGATGATGTTCAATGTAAGCTCTATAAAGAGTGCATATAAATCCGAGTCATAATCAATGATCTCATGTTCAGATAAAGTGAATAGAGGCCTAATTATAACTATAATATGATACACACTAATTATATTATGTAGATGGTGTGTGTCCATTGTATGAGTATGATAAGATGTTGGTGGTGGATGCACCTAATAAGTATAATGAACACCTAAAGTGTTTCCTGTCTCATTATTTGTATGTTTTGGAAATGTATCATAAAATATTTTCATTGATTTTGATTCAGTTTATTGTGATTTGGGTGTTTCTTAATGGTTTACACATCAATGACATTAGCATCTATAAAATCTTGGATCTTATGTCGTAAGATGAGGTATCTATTCATAGTATGGTTTGGGGCCCTATGATAATTACATAATACATTGGAATCATAATTATTTAGAAGAGGAATAGTTGTACCAACTAATTTGAGGGGAGGGAGAGATGTGACATTTCATTCTAAATTTTTTTGGAGAATGTGAGTTGGTGATTAAGGAAGATTCGTAAAAGGTCTCCTTGGAGGAGCTAATAAAACCACATAAGGAGATATCTCTAAAGATGAATTAATTAATATATTTTTATCATAATTTTTTTCATTGGTCTCACCTTATATGGGATATTTTACAAATCTTGTTAGTGGAATACTATGTGTTTGTGTACTTTAACTTGCCTATGGAGAGAATTTTGACTTCCTATTCCTTCACTATATGGCATAGATTGGAAAATGATGGAAACTTTTTGAATAATATAGATTCATATAATGATAGTAATAAACTCTGATTTAATATGTTATGGAATTATCTATCTACCATGGGGCTAGTCATATTTGCTAATATGGTTTTATATCACAAGACATATTCATATATTGGCTCATTATATTTTTGCTTTAATTGAGTGACTTGAGCATAGGAAACTTTATCACTAATTTTGATCAAAAAATATGCCAAAAACATATTTATGAGTGGACTAAATTATGTAATGGAATGATTAGGGAGATCATAGAACCATTGAAATGCATAGTCTTTTAAACTACAAAGGAAAAACTTAGTTAGGAGCCAATCATTGGACACATAGTCCAAACATTCTATGTGAAAAACATGTAGATGAAGCTCTAGGTCACCCTTACCATCATATAATGTAATATTGGGTACCACATATCTAGATGGAAAAGGAGTTGCTACTATATGGTTTTCCAAGGGTGTATGCATGAGAGCATGAGAGTCCAAGGCATGAGATGGTCTAGTGGCACCCTACTTAGGATGTAACACCTTAGCCTATAAAAAATGTATCTCATGCATAATAGAATATACATTTGGATAAGAGGAATTTTTAATAGCCATAGGAGGTGCTACTAATAGTGATAATTTCCTATTTATAATTGGTTATTGTAGAATCTAAGTTACCCCCATAATAGGTGTAACAATATTAGCATCTATGGGGTTAGAGGAATGACCCAAAGTATAAGTTATAATCTCTTATTGAATAATAAAAATAAGGTAATATTTAATATCTAAATGCTTAAAATGAAATTTTGTAATTGTCTCTTATTGATCTCACCAAATAGGTTATCGACTTCTACCATTGTAGGTTGTAAAATAGGAAAACAAAAAGTTGTATATTCTAAACCTTTGAAGAAATTAAATCTATGAAATATTTTAGAAATAACATAATGAATTAGATATAAGATTTTGAAATTAATTATTTATAATATAAAAAAGAAGGATACAAACCATAATAACATCTAGGGCTAGGGTTTGGGCACTATTCAAAGTAAGTTAGGTTCACCAAATGATTTATCTTTTTTAGGATTATGGAATGTAACCCTAGGTTGATAAAGAGTTAAGTAATAAATCATGAAATAAAATAATATAGTATAAATAGCCACTAATTTACATAATAATTAATTTATTTGAATATTCTACATATAACAATGAATTAGAAAAGGTGTACTTAACTAGAAAATATGACATAGATAGACAAGTGGCAAGTTAGAAAGTGAGAAAAGAGTAGGGCATAGTGTCTTTAGTGGAGAAAATATGTCATAACCCTCTTTAGATAATATATTGACTTTATTCACTAGTAGTGCACTATGATATAAACCTCATTTTCAATGCTAATAACCATATGTAAGTGAAGTAGTGAGTTTCTAGGTAGACCTTCACTCTACTTTATGAATCTTGTCCATGTATGACCAAGACCTAGATCATTATCTATTATGTTCTTAGATTCATTTCACTATGAAACCCTAAGCCTCCTTACTTGTTATGGTTTTGATGAACACAATTTTAAGGAGAGTGGCATTAATAGGTTAGGTTGGGCATGACCTCAACACCCCATGTGTTAAGCACTACTCACATACTATATACACATATTTTCAAAAATTATCAATTACTGATGCTTTCTCTCTTACATGAACTCATCAAGTATCAATATATATAAGTTCACACCTTAATGTGTGAACCAATAAATGGGCAGGTATACCATTGATGCTTCACAATATTGTTGTCCTTTTATTACCCCTTGCTATCTACACAACCATCTATTAAAAAATGTTCCCTTAAGTTTGGCCTCCTATTTTCACCTTCCTTTAATCATTTTCTTCCTTTATTATCCCTTCCCTAGCCTAAAATCATTTTTGATGGTTTGTGATACACTATTGGGCCCATCAACCCTATACTCTAATTAAAAAACCACATTTAGGGTCTAGGTCGATCCCTGACCTACCTAGACTAGGACCTAATTTATTCTTGTTAATAATGATATGAGTTGATTGGGCTAATCATGTTAGCTAAACTTTCAAAAAATAATAGGCTTAGATCAGGATATATAAACACATTAATTTCATCATTCTAAAGGAAAAGAAGAGATATATTGTGCATCTGCTTATTCACCATTCTACTTGAGGAGCATAGATTAGGGTTTCATAATTTATTTGGGGGTACATATCTTGTCTTATAAAGAAGTCTTTAAGATGCATTGATAAGTTATATATCCTAGAGCTGATTTACCTTTGTCATACTTACATTCCAAAATAGCCTATTTAAAATAACCTTGTCTAAGGGAAAGATTGAGGATCAATAAGTTTGTCTTCAAGGGTAAGTATTCATAACTTTGTTACTCCTTTGTAAGAGTAAATATATATGTATTTGTACTTATCTCAGATACATTATGATTATTTATACATTGACATGAGTATATGTGTTCTATGCATGTTTAATTTTCATGTTTATTTCCCCCACTTTGTACCACAAGATTTGTTGAGCACCAAGTTAGACTTTTACTTTGATTTTGTCATTTATACATTATTGAATACGAGAACATAGGATTTAGTTAGAGTTATTGCATATTTTTCCTTGACTGAAGGATTTGGAACACTCTCTAGTCATATTATTATGGTAATAGATCCCTTGGATAGGTATAGAGGATCCATCTTAGTCATGACCCTAAATATCTAATGTATCAACAATCAGAAGTGTAAGTAGGATTTATCTTTTCTTAGCTGGGATTGATTTATAGATCAGTTGCATTTCCCTTTGCATACATTTTGGTGAACTTGACATGAATCTAACCCTTGTAATTTTTCTTTTTCACTATCATTTTTATCATTTTATTATATGTTTTCTATATTTACAATACTTTTTTGAACCATTAAGTATAATTTTAACTTTCTATGTGCAGGCTTAACATAGAGTCATTTCAAAATAACTTTGTTATATTTATGTAGGTCTTCATCATCTATTGGTTACTAGATCAAGTAGTTTGACATAATATTCTTCTTCTATTACATATTATCTATTAGTAACCCTACCAATTCTCCTTACTTTGTTAGTATAACATTTTCTATGGATGCATATGCTTTGTAAGTCATCCCATGAGCATTTTGTTTTATCCCACATTAATGGGAAGTAGTAGTTGCTTAGATTATACTTAGTATATAAGTAAGTGTTGAGGCTAATGAAGACATATAAAAATTTATTGTATTGATATTTATCAAATTAGGATGCCCCCTCGAAGAGGCTGATGATTCTATAATTCAGCTATTGTAATTTAGTTCTGCTTATTTGAATTAATATATTGCTAATTTTTATAGATTATTTTGTGTATTTTCAATTATCTGCTAACTTGTTTAGGAAGGATTATATCATCAACATACACTCTAAAATAATTCAAATTTGTCTACTATTTTATTATTTTAACATACAAGTCAACAAACACTATCAAATAGGTTGACTCTAGTTGCTATTTTTCTTCAACATATAGGGTTTTATAGAACTTGGTTGAACCAGTCAACCCAATTTATAGAATTTGAAAGTAACAATTAAGTAATACAACATAATAAAATTCAATGTAAATCATATTAAATCTCACTAAGGTTAATTTATCATCTTTATCTATCATTTTAGTTCTTCCTTTAGTTCTATTTTTCACAAGTTAACATTCTTCAAGACTATAAACCTATAGCTAACTAGGTTGACCTGGTCAACTTAGTTCTATAGTATGTCTTCTATCTAAGAGATGTACTTGCCATGTTTGACTTAGCTCTTAAAAAACTTGATTCTGTAGAATAACAATGACCCAATCAAATCTATTCTATATTATTTGCATACAATATTACCTGAATTGACTCTGTATTATTTTTAATCAAGGAATCAATATCTATTTACTATTAATTAAATCACATTTCCTTTTTTAGTTGTTTGCATGCTTAGAGTAACTCACATAGTCTAAATAGATTTTTATTTTCAAATTACCATTTTAGTTACACTATTTTACTCTTTTTCACACACTACCAAATAATTTAACATTTAAAAAGCATTTAAAATTTCATTTTCCCAAGGCCTATCTACTTGGATTTCATCACCAAGGGGGAAGTCAACTTGGTTTTCTAGCCAAGTATAAATACATGGCTAAATGATATATATTGGAAAATAACTTGAAACCCTTATCACTATAGGATTATGAAATGATGAGGTAGAACCCAATTCCAAGCTAGTATCATTGCCAATATAGATCCCTTTCATCTCAACTATCTTGAAACCAATTTTAGACTACTTTCTAGTTCTCTATTTCAGCCAACTTTCCTATCACATTAAATTCAAAACTTTATAATAATATAATAACACTTAGGGTGATGAATAAATTAGCATTTAATTTTTAGTTAATTACTTGATCTTTGATCATTGTGTGTTTTATTTTAAAACTTACATTAGCTAGCGGTAGTGCAATGTTTATGTTGTGTGCCCTAATTGGATCAATCACATTGATCTAATTATTTGCATTTTTCTTTAATTATTTCTTCCAATTATCTTGTAAATATTTTTTTCCCTATTCTAAGGTAATATTATCTTAGTTGATATAGTCTCTTACAAACTATGTTTCACCCTCATACTAGTAATACATAGTTAATCTGCATGACTATGTCTTCTTATCCCCCTGTTTAGTCCTCTATCCAATAGTGCACAATCAACCTAAATGACTGTGTATCATTATCATCTTTTTTATCCTTCTTATTTTCCATACATAGTTGACCTGAATGACTATGTGTCCTTATTAGTCTATTATCTTCCTTAGGTTACAAAACACAGTCGAGTGATTCAACTCTATATCCTATTTTCTAACTTTGTCTTTACATCATCATCATCATCCTTATTAAAATTTATATTTCATCATGAAATTCCCATTTGAGGACAACACAATGTTGAAATCAACAGATATGGTGAAGTTTAACAATACCAATAGGTTTCCTGGTAAATAGTTTATGGCTTCCACTTTAGATGAAATTAATGTACATGTGTCCACTCACACTTCAAATTATAAGACTCCTCATCATGCATATTTAGTTTGTAACCCTATATTATCCTTAGAAGATCATCTTAAATTAGAGTATACTCTATAAATGCTTTTCTTCATTAATGAATTTCTTTAACATTAATGAAAAAACCCTTCCACTATTTACAACCTTATAATAAGTGGTCAATAAGAATAACCCCATTCACCTTCCCCCACATTCTCACATGGATTTTGGGGTAATAACTTCTTTAGTTCTCAACATCTTCCTTCTCTTTTGACCCCTTATTATAATATGAACTCTTCCTCCTTGATTTATTATACCTCCATGCCAAGTAATTCTACAAAAATGGTAGGTTCAACATCTAGTGATCCTTTTTTCAAGACCCAACCTTATCAATCACTCCACTAATGCATCATTTGATACCAATAATAATCATGCCACCAATGCATATTTTTATTCTAATCTTTCCACTAGTGCATCTTTTGTAACACATGATGATCATGCCACTAATGCCTCCTTTTCTACCGATGCCTCTCAATCCACTGGTTCTACACATGACATTACTCATAGTGGTACCCAATCCACTAATACAAATTTTAATGATTTGAATGATATGAACACCAACTAAAACACCACTCAAAACCATCAAATTTTATTATAAACTCTCAACCAAATGAATTCTTTCCAAGCTAATAATGGCAACCAACTAATGCAAATATAGAATCACCTTATTCACCTCCAAAATCAGCCTCAATAGGTTTCATGGGGAGTGTGAAATAAAAATTGGGGTAAGAGGACCTTATCTCTTTTGACTAAAAAATTAAAACACCTCCATTGATAACACCTCTCATACCATTTCTACAATTTCTCCCACCTCTTTACCCATCAACAAAATCATTCAACCTTCTAATACCACTTCTTAAAATCAATCCCAAGATAAATTTAAATAAATAAACCCATCTTATCAAGATAATAAACCAATGTTTACCCCATTAAACCTCCTACATCCTATCAAAACAAATTTATATACACTTATAATCCTCCTTCTAAGGAGATCCTTAAACATTATGCACCTCTATCTAGCAGTCCACTCATGCGTTCTGATGAATGGTACCATATTATAGAGTTTACCAATCTCCCATCTCAAATTTCCTTTCTTTAAATCATGCATACTTATCCAAATCATTAAAACCACCTTATGTAATTCCTATTTGAAATGAACATCCCATGTCCTCCCCTAGTAAGAAATAGAGTTACCTTATCTAGATCAAAAGATAGAATTTTAAAACAATGTGAAGAGATGTCTATACACATTAAAAAAATAATAGACACTTATTTATCTCAAATTTCCTATTTCTTCTATGATTATAGATGATATTATACTTCATTTTGATGATCCTCCCCTCTTTATAAATGTTCAAATTGGTGACATCCAGGTCACGTGTGCTTTGATTGATGAGGGTTTAGGTACTTGAGTTGCCTGTCTTAACTTCATTAAGACCCTTAGACACTCTTAAGTGTAATATTAAGTCTATGTATAGAACATGTAAAGGTTATGTTCAAAGCTATATTCCTCCCTTAGGTTGTGTGTGACTCCCTATTACTATCCCACCTGTCACGATTTGAGTGAAGGTTATGATCTTTAATTTTACCCTCTCCTATGATATCTTGCTTGGTAGGCCATAGACTCATTGTATAAGGGTTGTAACTTATTATACCTTCCAATGTGTCAAATTTCCTCTTAATGGTTAAATCTACAAGATTCAAGGCAACACTAACCCTTGAAATTTTAAATAATTCTAAGACCATGGTGTATTCAAAATTCCAACCCTTGAACCCTTGTCAAGTGTTCCATTATAATAATCTCAACATTTTAATTTATCTATCAACTCTACATACGGTTATCATGGTTACCCTCAACTCATAAAGAATATACCACCTATTCTCTTATATTTTGATGATAATGATCAAGATGAGATCAACCTCAAGATAAAAAATTTTGGTCTCTCTCCTCATCTCATTTCCCAACTTACACCATCTTTGAAGCCACATTTCTATCAACCACTTGGTGATGATATATCCATAGTCTTAACTAAGACTTAACACCTTCAATGAGAAGGTCATACCTACATACACAATTTATCTTTATATACCTGACTATGATGATGGTTATACTTTAGATGACCCATTTATATGAGGTCTTGTTTAGGCTAGAGATGCTAAGATCCTTCATTATCATTATTATTTGTTTCAATCTTTCTATTTATCTTATCGCATTATATCTTATATAGTTCCTAATTTTAGCATTATACCTCTTATTCATAGGATATAGATGTCACATTCACATGGCACACCTCTAGTTTTGTAAGAACCTCTTAGGAACATGCTTATAGATTGTGCTATGATTGGTCCTTATCACTTCACTAGATACTAGGATTCCTATAGACAGTTTCCCCTTGAGATGCTTGATACTATCCTTAAGTCCTATGCACATATTACTCCTCCCATAGATGAACTTAGTCTAGATCCTATTCCTAATCTGCCTTTACCTAAGCTTCTTCCTTCATTTGATTATGTATCTCTTTTAGATGAGCCTCACCTAGTCTCTCTACCAACCCCACCTCCCCTTAGTGATGCTATGATTCCTTTACCATAGATTTATCTTTTCCCTTCCCAATGAGATGATCAATTATGCTATAATATTCATAGAGTTTCCAATCATTGGACTAGAGATTGTAAACCATACCAGCTTTCCCTAGATTCTACTTCCACTCCCTCTATTAGTCCACCCACAAAGTCTACTAATAAGTGTATCTATTTCTTCCACATCATAGAGAATAATTCCTCTACCCATTGTCAAAATATTTTACAATATATCAATACCTTACATCATACTCTTCCTCAACCTACAATTAAGGCTATACCTCCTCCCAAGTTATTTCCTAAGTATATTCCAAAATATGGAGAGGTATATTGTCTATGGAGCCAGTGTGGTACCCATCAAACCAATCATTACCACATCCTCTAGTAGAATCTCTAGGATCACCTTATGACCATTCTTTCACATGTTATGCCTCTTCCCATAGGTTTCCCATACAAGAAGGCTCCCCCTTCTTCCCTCATGGTTCCTCCACCTATGGTCCCTTATCCACTTGTGGTTCCTCCACCCATGGATCCTCCTTCACCTATGGTCCCCTCTCCACTAGTGCCTCCTTCATGTCCCACATATAACACTCCTATTCTTTCTCTTGAGTATTTTATACATGATGTCACTCATGAGCATGATCCTTTAGTCATGCCTACATTTTCTATTGAAGAGATTTGATGAGAGGTATTTTCTCAACTTTAACTAAAGATTGATGATACCCTTACTATAATTAAGGTCCAACTTCATAGAGATCTATCAGATGTTATGAAAAATGTTTATGGATAAATGTACTAGTATTTATGAACACATCATGGTGTTCTTTCACTTTCTTCTTCATTTTGGGTTGGATGTGTGCTCCAATTTTATATTTATCTACTTTATATATCATTTGACTCTATGCCAAATTATTTTCTTCATTTATCTATATTATATGGCTCTTTATATTTTACATTATAGTTTATCTATGGTGTCATTTTATTTCTTCATGATCTCTTATGGATTTTTTTTTCATGATTACATGCTTCTCTTTATGAGTTTATTTATTTAAATGGATGTCTTGTTATTTTGTAATGAATATTTGATACCTTATCTTCATAATACACATAATCATTATTGTGACTTAGATATAAAAACATTGATCCCCTTAATAATCCCTATTTACCAAGTAATCAGTTAGAAAACATTTCATCTTGTTATAATCCCATTTTATTGATCCACCTTAGATCTCCATCTATTGCCTTTATATTTCCTTTCACAAACTAAGCATACATATGGTTGAAATTTGAGATAACATATTGGTTCATAGGTAAGCCTAAGTGTTTTAGTTAGTGTTATCTATCTAGATAGCACCTAAGAAAGATCAGATTTATCAAGTCTGACTCATACCTAGACTAAAATGAGAATGATCTAAGGTCATGGGATGCCTATATCTAGATTAGACTTATATATTTTGATGAGGTTAGCTCCTTTTATTATATTACTATTCACTACTTAATAAATTACTAATTGTTCGGATGAAAAGGGAAAGGAAGAAACTTAAAATGAAACCTACCTTACTTTTGGTGATGCACCTAAATAGTCATTTATCCTCTAAAAGCTTTGAAACCAAGGCACACATATAGATCAAAAGGAAAATCTACAGACCAATCCTAAATGAAGGTATGTGAATGAAGATCTCTAAAGACACTGTAAACTAACAATATTCAATGCAATTTCTATTCTTAGCTCTTAAATTGACCTATTGAGGATGAAATGATAGTAGTAGGTGAGGAAAGGCCTATAAAATATGATAAATATCACACTTGTATGCAAATACACAATTAACAATACACACTACCACCATAAATTGATCTACAAACAAAACTCTTTATTGATTTCATGGTGTAAGTTACAATTTTTGTATTTTTGTGTATAGTAGCTTCAAGTATTCCCATAAAATGGATTTAAAATATTATATATATAGTAAAATTGAAAGACTCTAGCCAATGTGTCATGGAAAAGAGAAGAATTAGTCTTTTTTGAGTTAACTCAAGACTAAATTCCTTTTACAATATTAAATCAAGTATTCAAGTATCTTCACAGTCTTCAAACCCATGTATGATTTTTAACTTAATGACTGAAAGTGCATTAAAATATCCATGCAAAGAGTGAATGAAAAGTGTTGAAAATTTGCTTGAACTCTAAGATATATGATTCAACTCCAAATTCAAACTTGATCTACTATAAGTACAAAGTATTCACATGTATGGACCTAATAGAGATATGATGGTCTACTTTAAATGATTGCAAGTGCCTATATGTCAATTAAATGACCATGTTGACTGTTAATACATTTATCCAAGATCCAACATATATACATACCTTAAAATCTAAGCATAATTATTCTTGATAGATGGTATTTGGTAGAGATTTATTGAAGACACAACCCTTTGAAACATTGCTATGGTTTGACCTAAGACACTTTTATTTTCCATTGGCTCTTGACTTTTAATTTTGACCATCGATCTTGATCCTAGCCTTCTCATATTATGCCATATATTAGGTCCACATTCATTTTTTGGGATCTTGTAACTAGTCCATCTTATTCTGCACTTTCACCACATGGTGGTCTCTCATTTATCCTTAGGAGCATTGGCTTCTTGACTTCATGTGCACCATTGATTTATATCCTCATAATTAAATGTGCACCACTGATTTACTTGGTAGTTTATGTGATCTCACCACTTGGTAGCATCATGTTAATCCTTGGGACATTTAAATTTAAATGGTTACTTATTAAGGCTTAAACTTGACATCTATAAACCCATTTTATACCGTTAGTTCAAATTTAAACACTTATAACTTGAGATAGCTAGATTTTCAAGTCATAAAATTTGTAGATCATGATCTTGGGGATAATATAATCATTCCCATTCATTTTTTTAGCTCTGGTTTATTCCTTAGGTGTAATTATTAGAATCATGATCATCTTGCTCTACTTTTTCTTGCATGATATTCATATGATCGTCTGGCTTCTCATGGCTTATGTTAGTCATTTTTCCTTAAATAGGGATACTATGAAGCATAGAAATCAAGATAACAGATTAAAATGATAAGTGTTAGCATTTGTCTTGTGATGCCAAAATATTAACATTTTTGGTGACTCAAAGGGGTTGACCAACTTGTTAATCAAGGAAATTCATAATCTTTGGGATATATTTAGTCTTGGACTACATACAAAAATTAAGAAAAATTGTAGAAACACAAACATAATAGAAAAAATGATACAAACAACAACATGTGCACATGTGTACTTAGAGGAAACAACCAAAATAGACTGAAAGAGAACAATAGCTACTTACAACGTGTGCACATGTTCACTTAGAGGAATGAAACTATAACTATGTACAAAGGAGAGAATCTCCTAATAATAGTACTTGAAGAACATCCCATTAAAATATATGGGAAGTTTCTCTCCATTAAAATTTGATAATTTAAAATCATTTCTTTCCTTACAATAAATGATAACATAAGGTCCAATCCAAAGGTTATCAAATTTAGAGTGCTTACCTGGCTTTGCATGCTCTTCATTCTATTTGAGCACTACATCTCCTTGCTTGAATGTCTTTGATGAAGATCTTTTGTAATTTTTTTTTTGACGTGCTACTGGTTTGACTACATGGTATGCATGGCATCATCTCTTATCTCCTCCAATTCTCTTAATTCATTTATCCTAACCTCTATTGCATCACTTTCTAGAAGTTATAACTGGTGTGCAAGCTCCAATGAGATAGACACCCTTGCTTCTCTTCCATAAAATAAGAGATAATGTGAATGACCAATGGAATTCTTGGGTATGATCTAATAATCCTATAAATTAGTCTTTAATTTCATATGCCATGATCTCTAATTATCTTCCATCAGTTTCTTGATGATCCAAATCAGGTTCTTATTAGCGGACTTAGCTAGTCCATTACCCTGTGGATAGTAATTTGATGAAGATGTTAGATAAATACCTTTCTCAATAACCCATTAACATACCTTTGCATTTTTTAATGCCCAAAAATTATTTGATAATATAGTGGAAGGTACTCTAAAATGGGTGACTAGACTTTGATAGAACTCAAGCATAGAGTTCTCATTTTCCTCCTTCAAAGGCATTACTTCCACCCACATGGGGAAATAATTTATTAATAGCAAGAGCCACTTATTACTAGAAATATATGGAGGATTTATCATGCCAATTAATTCTAAAACCCATTATATGAAAGGCCACTCAGCCTGAATAGGCCTAATTGGCATATCAACTAGTCTCTATTTTCCTACAAACAGTGTACACTTTGTACACTTCCTAACCCATGTATGTGAATCCATAAATAAATTAGGAAAAAATTAACCATATTTAATGATTTTTTTAGCTATCATTTTGGCTATAAAATGGCCTTTAGAATGACTATCATGAAATTGCTCAAAAAGATTGTAAAATTGATTAGTTTCAATACACCTTAAAAGCATATCTCTAATGTCCTTTTTGAAAATAAATCCATCAATGAGAATGTAATTTAATTATTTCATCCTAAAATTTATTCTCCTTGATTCACATAATCCCATCGTACATTCTCCTATTTGAAGGAATCTAGTAATGTCTTGTGTCCAGCTGGGTGGAGAAGTAGTTTCAACTTCCTGTTAGGTGTCTTGAAGTGTCAAAACAATCTCTTTTTATTCTTTCACATATATTTCAAGATGTTCACACTATCTTTTACCTTAGACAAGATTTTTTACTTTCAATTAAATATCATATTCCATTCACTTAGTGATCCATCTAGATATCTTTACACTTAAGTCTATGTTGAGGATGAAATCCTTCACACTAGGATGAGCTACCATTAGTATAATATTATTATTTGAAACCAATTGTCTAATTTTTTTAAAACCTATTATAATATAAATCACATTATCATCAAAAAAATAATACCTCTCTTTATATTCTTCCAAATATTGAGTAAAAAAGCAATGGGTTGCTCAAAAACTTCACCATTCTATTTCATAAGCATGGCTGAAATCATACTAAACATAGAAAAAGCATACATAAAGGAATCCTCACGGAAATATGGATTAATAAAATTAGGATCTTGGATGATTAATTTTTTTATGGATACAAAACTTCTCTTATCCTCTTTACTCCAGGTGAAATCTTGATGTTTCTTTAGCATTTGAATGAGCGGCCTTACCAGTTCTAAAAATCCAAGAATAAATCTTCTAATGAAATTGATATTGCCTAAGAAGTTTTGAAATACTTTTTTATGCTTTAGAAATGATAGATAATGGATTTATTCTATTCTCTCTAGGTCAATATCAATACAATATTTTGACACTACATGCCCAAGAAGTCTCCCCTCATGTACTGAAAAGATGCACTTCTTTAGATTCAAAGAGACTTCAAATTGTTTGCATCTATAAAAAAAATTCAAATGTGTTAGATGAGCATTAGGATAATTTTAAAATATATTAATTTCATAAAGATAAACTAAGACCATTTCTCTCAAAAGACCTTGAAAGGAAACATACATTGCCCTTTAAAAAGTGGTTCTAGCATTAAAGATCCCAAAAGGCATATTTTGGTAGGCATAAGTACCCCATTTGGTTGTGATAGTTTTCTTATATTGATCTTGTTATTTCACCAATATCTAGTTGTATCTAGGTACCCATCTAGTAATTAGAATATTTATGAACCTGATACTCTCTATAGGATTTTATCCATGGAAGGAAGAGGATAGTGGTCTTTTAGTGACACTTTGTTCAAATATCTAAAATCCACACATAGTCTTATCTCTCCATTATTATTTCTCAAAGGTAAAAGGTTTACTAACCATGTTGAGTGATTGATAGGAAATATTATACTTGACTCAATCATCTTGGTAAGATCCTTTCTCATGATAATTTCAACCTTGGGGTTGATGGGCCTTTGCTTCTGTTTGACTGGTTTTTAATTTTGTTCAAGCTTAATAGTATGTTGTGAAAATATAAGGTCAAACCATTTAAAATCAAGGTATTATATATAAAATACACCCATGAACTCATTACATAATGAAATGAAATATAATCTTTTAAAATTAGTGTTCACTTTACCCCACTTGAGTTGCTTACCTTCAACTATGGTAATTTGCTCATAATGTTCCTCCTTGAAAGAGATGATTACCTTGTACTTTATAAGCTGATCACCCTCATTTAAAATTATTTCCAAAGTTACTAAATCTCTATTAATCTTGTTTAATCTCAATTTCATAAACTGATCTTCATATTAGCATTACAATTTATTTTGATTCTTTGAGTAAAATTCTGCCTCATTCTATAGGAAACATGCTATCTGTTTGTAATTATCAAAGACTTACCAACTTAAATAATTGTTTGAAACTAAAGGCATACATAAAACCTTGATTTATTTCTGATATTTATTGTCCTCAAGCTGGTACACTATATCACATTGTGATCCTATGGATGTAAGTCTATCTGCATGTTGATTGGCTTCTTTAAGAATGAAGCAGATATCAAATGCTACGAAATATTCCATGAGGTCCCAAAATATGTGTTTATAGGACTTAAGGAGATATTTATTTGTTAAACTTAAAACATTGACTTGTTTAACTACCAACTCATTATCATATTTAACCTACAAAATCTTAATACCTCTCTTTATAGCCCATTGAAGGCCATGAATAAGAGACGTGTACTATGTTGTATTTGATGTACAACTGAACTAAAATATGATAGAATAATAATACCTTTGATTTTTAGTTGAAACTAGAATTAAACTAGCCACACTCCCATTCTTTGATTTGGATCCATCAAATAACATATTGCACAACCTTTCTTGATCTTGCTTTGAGTAGGTGAGACTAGGTAATGAGTCACCTTCTTCATGTATGTAGTGGATACCAAAACCAACTTATTTAATACATTCATATGGGTCATACCCATAGTTATCATTATCCAACTCATCCAATAGTATATTTGGTATTCCTTCAAGTGTATTAGAAGGTTCTTGATCAATAGTATCCTCAACTTCTTCTGAAATACTGCAATTCATATTAGACATATTTTGCATATATGGTTCAAGGTGAAATCTAGAAATAGGCTCATATATTATAGTGACTTTGGTTCCGTATCTAGTTTTAAAAAAAATGTATGACCAATATAAAGAAAGGTAACCTCCTATTTTAGTTGTAAAATCTATGGCTAGGCATAGTGTAAAATATGGAGGTAAATCAACAAAAACTACATCTTGTGTAATGGTGAAATTTGGAAAAGCAATAGGTAAAATCTTAAGATCTTTGAGGATTACCACAATATTATTAAGATAACCATTTAATTGTAACACTCATTTCTCATGAGGTTCATACTTGAGTCCTAGTTTGTCAGCTATAGATTTAGGCATGACATAAGTATTAGATCCACTATCAATCATACAATTATGGATAAGACAATCTCTTATGACAATTGAAAGATAGAACGGAGGAGCCCTAGTCATATTTTGAGGATCAAGAACTTGATTTTAATTTGTTAGAACAACACCTAATCTTTATTTTTTAGGTTATCTATTAGAGGTATGGAGCTTTGAAAGCTCCTCTTGTAGAAACTCCTTTTGCCCTAGGATTAGTAGCATATCCCACATTGAAATTGACATTGAATTTTTCTTCATATGATACACAATACTGAGGAGTAGAAGGGGATATTAAATGTTGTGTGAACTAAGGAATGTAAGGCCATTTGACATTCTAAACCTTGGATCTTAGACTTGTTGATTTGATGTCTTTTGAGGTAGCTCATGAGTGGTGGTCCTTTGTGGTGGCTGAGAAGGAAAAGGAGTTCCTTTATTAGGACTTGAACCTTCACCAATTACCTTTTTCTTGGATCTAGTATGGGCTACAACTAAATTATCAACATTATGCATATTTTAACTTTGATTTTCTGTTATGTGTTTAAAAAAATTCTCACCTTACTGGAAGTTAATAAATGTAGTTTTAATAAGTGATTTACCACTCTCTCCTCTTCATTGATTTGACACTTCTAATTAAGTGAATGAAGGAAATTCCTCATGTGGTAGAGAGCCTTCCTTGGCTTGAAAAGGTATATGGTCTTCATGTGATAGAAGAGTTGTATTTTGTTGCATGTAAGAATGTTGTGAACTCCCACCAGTTAGATCCATTACCATGTTGTTTGCTTGATCCCATTAATTATTCCATTTCCCTTCCTAAGCATAGTTGTTTTGAGTTAGTACAATAGCTGTAGAAGTTCTTAGAGCATTAGGATTATATTGACTTGATTGAGAATTCTACTCTTTTCCTTATTGATTGGAATGACTGGGTGGCTTATTGTATTGAAAATTCTAATTAGTATTATAATATGGCTTGTATGGTGGAGCTTATTGTATTTACATTACAAAAAACTTGTTGTTATGATCCTTGAGAACAATCTCTATCTTCCCCAATCTATTGATTTGATCACCTTATATTTGATAAAACTTTGTTGAATCTAGAAATGGAGCAATAGTTGGAGTAGGAGGGTGGACCTCTAGAAAGAGAGGCATTGGTGGCCTTGGGGACAACTTGTTTGCTTGTATAAGGCAATTTTTATCCTTGATCAATACTTAAAAATCCTAAATTAGAGTGTTCCCTCCCATGGATTGAATCATCATAGCTACATCTGAATTGAGAGCCTTTAGATAGTATAGAAAAGCATAGTTGGGTGTAGGCTTGATCACTACAAGAATTCTATCCCAAGTCTTCTAGAACCTATAGTTGAAATTCACCATAAACTCATGATTAAATCTATTGATTGTTTTAAGATGATTCACTATTGAAATATGATCACTTTTGTCCTTAAGATGCTTCCATAGGACTTCTTCAAATTCATCCTAATTATTTATTAATGCAAGATCCAATCCTCTATACCATTGGATTATTTTCCCTTTGAAAGATGCTGCCAACAACCTCATTGCTATAGTTTCCTATGTTACATGATGTACTAAACAAAGGTTAGTAATATATAATATTTTCTATAAGATTAACTTGATTTTCTTCTATAAAATAAGGGATAGACTTTAGAGAAAAAACTAGAATATCATCCCATTGAGTAAGATTTAGAGGACTACCACAATTAAATAGAACAAAGGATTATCTTCTAGGAACAACCATTTGAGGTATGGTACTTATAATAATGTTTGGTTGAACAATATTGGCTTGAATAGGAAGATATTGTGCAACAATAGGGGAAATAAAAGGTGTAGGATTTGGATTTGACTAAGAGGCTTTCTTGTTCTCTATTGATTGGAATGATAACTTAGAGAAATTTATCTCTTTCCCTTTTGTTGAGGATCTTATGACAGCTCTTGGTGGCATAAAAGTATGAAAATATAAAAATGATTCACTTTATGTGAATAAGTGGTTCCATTAGGCATGACCGAAATGTTATCTATCCAAATAGCACCTAATAGAGATCAGACTGCTCAAGTCTGACTCATACCTAGAATAAAATTGGAATAATATATGGCCAAGGGATAACTATATCTATATTTTAATGAGGCTAGCTCCTCTGATTATATGATTTTTCACTACTTACTAAACTATTTATTGTTGGGATGAAAACGAAAAGGAAGAAACTAAAAATGAAACCTACTTTACTTTTGGTGATGCACTTGAATAGTTGTTTATCCTATAAAATATTTGAAATTAAGTAACACATATAGATCAAAAGGAAATCTATATACTAATCTTAAATGTCAATGTTCAAAAGGAAGGATTGGAAGAAGATTTTTATATTAAAGGCATGTGCATGAAATTTTCTAAAGACACTACATACTAACAATATTTAGTGTAATTTATATTTTTATCTCTTCAATTGACCCATTGAGGATGAAATTATAGTAATAGGTGAGGAATGGACCTACAAAAAATGACAACTATCACACTTATATGCAAATAAACAATCAATAGTACACACTACCACCATAAAATGATCTATAAACAAAAATATTTATTTATTTTATGGTGCAAGTTACAATTTTTGTATAGCTTTATATACCAATTTTAGGGATTCCCCAAAAATGGCTTCAAAATCCTACACATATAGTAAAATTGAAAGACTATCTAATGTGGCATGGAAAATAGAAGGATTAGTCTTATTTAAGTTAACTCAAGACTAAATTCCTTTTACAATATTAAATCAAGTCTTCAAATATATTCACATTCTTCAAAATCATGCATGATATTTAACTTAATGTCTGAAAGTGCATGAAAATCTCCATGTAAAGAGTGAATGAATAGTGTGGAAACTCAACTCAAATTCTAAGATATATACTTCAATTTTAAATTCAAACTTGATCTACTATAAGGATAAAGTGATCACATGCATGCACCTAACAGAGCTATGACTCTCTGCATTAAGTGGCTATAAGTACCTATATGTCAAGGAAATGACCATGTCGACTGTTAAGATGTTTCTCCAAGATCACACATCTACTCCTACCTCAAAATCTAGGCATAGGTCTTCCTAATAGATGGTATTTGGTCAATATTTAATGGAAACATAACATTTTAAAACATTGCTTTGGTTTGACCGGAGTCACTTTTATTTTCCATTAGCTTTCAACTTTTAATTTTGACCACCAATCTTGATCCTAGCCTTCTCAGATTATTCCATCTATTAGAACCACATTCATCCTATGGGATAATATATTCAATCCATCTACATATACACTTGAGCCACATGGTTGTCTCTTATTTGTCCTCAGGAGTATTGAGTTATTAAATTCACATGCACCTTGATTTATAGCCTCATGATTGAACATGCACTATTTATGTTCCTAGTAGTTGATACGATCTCACCACTTGGTATCAATGAATTAATATTTGGGACATTTGAATTTGAATGGTTACTTATTGAAG
>JARHVA010001529.1:1265000-1525000 GCA_037957365.1 Torreya grandis
TCAACCACATGGGGAAACCTAACTCATTGATATATAAGTAATCTCTCATATATCCAAACACTCAACAAAACAACATGACCCATGGTATTCTATCCTATAGAGAGCATCCCATTTATATCATGTATGAGCTAGACCCAGAGGATAAACCCAAAGTCATAAAGTGATCCATGATCCAAAATAGAGTGACACAAGGCTATCATGTATAGTGTCACCTTATCATCCAACTTATGAAACAACACTCATGTTATCACAACTCCAATCATGACCTTATGGATGTTCAAAATCTTTACAATTTACACATCAAATAAACTGACCCTCAATCCCAATTATATCCTATCCAAGCACATCATCTAGTGTCTTAGTGCTCACTAGTGTCCCTCCTATCAGTAGTCCTAGTAATTCATGGACATCCTTTAATGTGATACCTAACTCAATTGTATCCCCATACACCACCCATAAAAAAGTATTGGTCAAACATTCCTATTCTCTAAGGAACATGATAATGAGGTCAACACTAAGTGGGATGTGCCTCATCTCCATGATGCTTTTAAATCCTAATGTGACCAATTTCACTCTATCCATGTCATCCAATCAATCCAATAGATCTGATAGCCATGATGCATCTATCAGTCACCAATACCTCTGACATCTCTATAAAATATCAAACAATAATGGATGTATCATATATCCATGTCATAATTAATCAAAATACATACTTAAAAATTTCACACATTTTATATTTAATTCAACTAGTTTGACTTAGTTTTTCAAACTTTTACATAATTGGCCCCTTTAATACTAAATGAGCTATGTAGTTTATTTACAATACTAGATCAACCTCCTTAATTTCTTACTAGGTTAGCCATAAAAATACTAAATTGGCCATTTTCTTATTCTCAAACACTATATCGACACTATTATACATAGTCTTTTAGTGATACTGCATTTCCCCTCTTAAAAAACTAAATCATCCCTATCATACTAGTCATCCTTTACCACTTACCGACTATGTTAGCCTACTGCTACATAGTCAGCTCCATTTAAGCATACTAAATTAGCCTATTATTATGTAGTCAACCTTACTATTCTTATTCACCTTATAGACTAAGTTGACTAGGTTGATTTTATTCATCCATAACAATGAATTTTTTCCCATTTACCATAAATGCCTTTTGTATTTATTGGTTTGAATTCTTCCTACCTAATGCCCTATTTTACCTCTAGTTTACCTAAAATATTCCAAGGGTTCATTTTGGTTCCTATAATTTTCCTACTAGTTAATTTTCTATTTTTTTTACTTAATTTCAAATAAAAATATTCAAAAAAATTGAAATTTCTAATTTCTTATTGTTTTGCACTTATTACGGCTGTTAGGCAACCTCCTTGTCTTAGTTATCGTATCTTCACCATGATGGCTCTCTAGTATCCAACTATGTCTATTAGAGCTTTATTTTCTCCAAATAGTAAAAATAACATATGAATTATTTTTCACCCTATTTATATTTACTATTCAAAATTATTTACCTTCCAAATATTTACCATTAGATTCCATCTTTTGATCATATCTTTGTTTTTACTAGATCTTTTTATAAACCATAAAATGTTCTGGAATCTTGACATATAGAGAATGTTTTCACCTATTATATGTCTATGTTGCCAAAATTTGATTTTTTCACTCTTTTTCTACTAACTTCTAAAGGTTTGCCTATTGTTCCCTACATTAGACACCTTCACATTACTTGCATATCCTTATTTATGTACAACACTAAGGTAAGTATAGGTATGTGCTTTTCAATTATTTCCTTTTATTTATCTTATTTTCTCTTTACGGTAATTTATTTAGCTTCAACATTTTGTGTTTCTATGTTCTTTTCCTGAAGCACCATCTTATGTTACACCTAAGTGACACGTGATGATCTTTGAGTGGGGAATATGTATACACATAATATTTATAAACTTTATCAATTAATAATTCTTTCTCTTTTGTAGGAACCCATTGATTCTCAATCTGTCTGAGTGTATGCCTTAATGGGTGCACTAGGAAAGGGGTGGCTAGACCATTGGTGATTCATAAGATTTTTATCCCTTTACTACCACTTTATGTCTACATAACCATCACTTAAAA
Source organism: Torreya grandis (assembly GCA_037957365.1). Lineage (NCBI taxonomy): Eukaryota > Viridiplantae > Streptophyta > Pinopsida > Cupressales > Taxaceae > Torreya > Torreya grandis. The sequence goes on from JARHVA010001529.1 coordinate 1,267,126, forward strand.
ACATTCCCCTAAGCTTTGCCTCTTATTTTCACCCTCTTCAGTCATTTTCTACCTTTATTAGCCCTTACTAGCCTAAAATCTTTTTTGATAGTTTATGATACATTGTCAACCCCATCAACCATGTAATCTAATTGAAAAATCTAATTTAGGGTCTGGGTCAGCCTGTGGTCAACCTAGAATAGGACCTAATTTGTTTTTGTCAATAATGATATAAATTTTATTGGGCTGACCCTGTCGGCTAAAATTTTAAAAAGGAATAGGGTTAGATTTAGCTGTATAAACACATTAATTTCATTATCTATAAAAGAAAATAATAAGATATATATATTGTGCGTCTATTTATCCACCATTCTACTTGAGGATAATAGATTAGGGTTTTATAGTTTCTTTGGGGATACATATATTATCTTATGGAGAATTATTTTGGATACATTGAAAAGTTATGTAGCCTAGAGCTGATTTATCCTTGTCATCCTTGCATACCACAACAACCTCTTGCAAAGAACCTTGGTAAAAGAAGAGATTAAAGCTCAATGGGTTCATATTAAAAGTTAAGTATTCCTAACTTTATTCCTCCTTTTTAGGAGTAGATATATATATAAATTTGTACTTCTCTCCTATGTATTAAGATTTCATATACATTGACATGAGTATATGTCTTGTATGCATGTTTGTTTTTAATGTTTATTACCCCCACTTTATACCAAAATATTTGGTGAACACTAGATTATATTTTGCTTTACTTATTATTATAATAGTGAATATGAAAACATAGGACCTAGTTAGGATTATTGTATAGTTTTGCTTGATTGGAGGCTTTGGAACCCTCCCTAGTGAATTTATTATGGTAAGAGATCCCTTGCCTAGGTATGGTGGATCCATATTGATCATGACCCTAAATATCTAATGTATCAACAATCGGAAGCATAAGTAGGATTTATCTTCTCCAAGCTAGAATTGATTTATAGATCAATTCCATTTCACTTTACATACACATACCAATACCTCATAAGGGGATCAAGACCAATGTAGTTTTCTAGATCTAAGTGATGGTACTATTGACCATTTTTCCCCATAGACCAAAATGGATCAACCTCCTATAGTTAGAATATTGTATAGGGGATTTTTATAATGTTATAAGGTATGTTGAAGCTCATTTGATGTCATTTCATATGCCATTCTAGGTTTTGGTCATAGTCTAGCTTGGTCCTAGTGTCATTTAGTGTCTAAGAGACCATTTAGAGTCATATATGCAAATGACAGGTCTCCATGTTGATCAATGCAGTTAGAATATGGATCAGGTTGCTAATGGATAAATATATGGAGAGTGTTTTAAGGACCCTTTGGAATGTGAAGGGTGTTTATAGTGAGTATGAAATTACAAGGTTTTCATCTAGTTCTTCATAGTGTTCATCTAGACATCTTGAGTCTAGTAGTATACATTTTAAGTAGGCACTTTGCTGACATCATCTATCTCACATGTGGTAGTCTCAAGAAAAAATGATCATATGGGTTTGTATATCTTAGTCCCTAGTTACTATGCACTATGTTTTATATCATCCACTAAAGTGCATCAAAAGATATGAAGACCCAAAGTTGGCCTCTCAAGGAAAATCCACTAAGTTTCCATACTTGGAAATTTTTTAAGAAGCTCAAATAGATCCAAGTGAGCATATTGATGAGGCCATATCTTGAAAATGTGGTAGTCTAAGGAAATAATTATCATATGGGTTTGTGAAACTTAGTCCCTAGTTTATACATACTAAGTTTTAGGTCATCTGTCAAAGTGCAACATGTATGCATGTTCAAAGTGGGCTTCTCAAGTAGAATTCACTAAGTTTCCATACATAGCCATTTTTGAGCTAGGATGTCATGCATGATCAAATAGACTAGCCAAATTATGCATTTAAAATATTCACTTATAAGTTTTTTGAGACCAATGGATCAAATGGGTTCATTCTATTTGGCCTCATGAACATCTCCTAAAAATTTGGTGCCTTTGTGATTTTGGTACTTTAAGATCCAAGACATAAAGTTGGTAAAAAAGCATAAGATGTTCATGCTAATTTCAAGTTAAAGCCACTATATAAATACATATGAGCCTAAATTTTATGGATTTTGGGATGTTAAATACATCTATGAAGACATCAAATGATAGTCACATAGATGTCAAGTTTTAGATAGAGAAAAGTAAATCATTTTGAGATTAAATTTGATTATCACATGAACATCAATGATGGTCAGATGACTGTCATTTGATGGGAGTGAGGATATTAATTTTAAGATCATAAACTAGTTGCTAGATTTAAAATAGTGGGTCCTAGTAGATCAATGCTTGATATTTGATCAAACATTCATATCTAATAGTGAGTAGAGGTTAAAAGGGTTAATGAATGTCAAGATTAAATATGTGCATGAAAAGTGTTAATAATGCATTCAACTAGTAGAGGATAGATTGCTAGCACTTGATTGTGTAGATAAAAATTAATGGAATGAGATGAGTCAATATATCAATGAGTTAAGTTAAATTTTGACAGCCAATAAGAATAAAGGTAAGCCCATGATATTTTATAGAAGTTAAAAAACCATTTTTTATCAAGGGTAACAAGGTTTTTTAGGGTCATATGGATGTCATTAAAGTTGGTTCCAATGCCATGGAGTGGTCAAAGTAATACAGTCAGGTATTAGGAATATAAATAACTACCATTGGAGCTTAGAGTGGATCTTTGGTTTGATATTTTTATGTCTTGTAGGGACATTTTTGAAATTATGTTCACCATTATTATAAGAAATAAATATGCATATTTTATTTGGACCTAATAATAAAACCAATAGTCTTATATTGATTTTCCATCTATAGTAGACCCATGAGCATGGAGACCAATTCAAGTATGATCTAGTCAGAACAATATCTGACATTTTGATGGTTGTCATAAAGGCATACATGCAAGCTTTAATGGTTTCATATCTAGAACCAACTACATGAAAGGGACCTCTTCTCTTCACTATACATGTCATGTTAAATTAGTTTGTTCTAGTTATCACCAGAACAAGTTTCTAATAGATAGATCTGATTACTCTAACTACATTGATGTTAGAACTTAGTTTAAAATCAATTGATCTTACCATTGCAACCATTAGGGAACATCAATGAAAAAATAATGTCATGGTGTAACCACTTGAAGTAGCCCAAATCAATCAAGAAGCTTGAATGATCTTCTTTGTAGAAGCAATTGAAACCATGGTTCAAATGAGGTTTAACTAATTTGATTCCCTTTTGGGGCTTCTTGTTTCCCACTTATCTCTTTCAAATGTTATAAGTAGCTACCATTTTGACCCTTGAAAATGGTATCACACCATGTATGGAAAATCCCTATTATATTGCTTTTATATTATACTTTTAAACATTAAAACAAGTCTACTTCTAAGTTTTGAACAATTGTTTAAGTTTGTAAGTGATGTATGGTGATGAGAAGTGATAATTTTTTATCATTCTTCCCCTTATCCTTTCATGTTTAAGATTTCCTAGTCTAACAAGTCATATAGAGTGTAGTCTAGTGTTTAAATATTTTTCAAGTGTATAATTATCCTTTTAGTGTGTAATATTCCCTCTAGTTCATTTATCTAGTGTTACCACTCACATCTCACCTCTATATTGAAATACTCATGTTAGAATATATTAAATCTTAGAGACTAGTTTGTATGCTTTGTTTCATTGTGGTATAAGTATGATGGTCATGTAGAATACATTTTTGGTGAATAACCTCCTTTAGTGTAGGTTTAATTTATTCATTTTCTAGATATTTTCCCCCATAAGTAAGTAGTAGCTTAAGTGACAAACATTGCATGATATATTCAATGAGATATCCCTTAATCATAGAGGATAATTTCCAATATAGGTACACCCACATACATGACAATGTTCCCATATTGCCTAAATATATAAGAAGCCTAAACAATCTCTTCTAGGGTGCAAGATTTGGTGACAACAATTCTATCATGCCCAATGGGATCATATTGTCTTCAAGATAACTTGTCAAGGTGAATGTTAGTCTTTGAAAACACTAGCTACAAATTGGTGTGTTACTCAACATTTGGTGACTCCTCAAAGTAAATATAATTTTAGACCATTATTTTTTTTATAAACCTACATGCCATAATTCATGGTCCTTAGTAGGTCATCCTCTGCTAGAACATATAATCCTATTAATCCACCCATTTAGCCTAAGATCCCTCTTACAATTCAGTAGCCATAGCCTAATCTACCTTTTGAAGAATGAGTAGATTTTTATGAGGAAGAGAAGGAAGAGGCTGAAGAAGTTGAAGATATTAAAAAAGAAGACATGGTTAAACCTCATTCTTTCCCTACCTCCAACACTAATAATCCAATTCAACTTCATGAATATGTTTCTATCCCTCCTAATGCCATAAAATGTTTGCCCACATTTAATGGTAAGAGTCATATCACACCTAGAGATCATATTAGAGATGTTTTTAACTTTTTTAGTTTCTACAATATTTTTCAAGATAACATTGCCATTAGGTTCCTTTCCATGTCCCTTAAATGTAAGGATCTTGATTGGTATAGGAATCTAGAAGGTGGATGCATCAAAACATGAGATGATTTTGGAGTGTTCCTAACTTTTAGATTTGGAAATGAAAGTGACTATGCTTCTCTCATATATCAACTCAATGTGATAAAGAAGGAACCCAAAGAAACAATGCATGACTTCAATGAAAGGTTTCAAAAAACTCGGCATAGGTTGCCTCCTCCTATGAGACCACCTGCTAGTTTTGTGTTCTCTACTTACTTGAGAGCCATTGGGACTAAAATTTCTATAATGCTTCAATCTATGAGAGGATCCACCCTCCCTAAAGTAAATGAGGTTTCTATCAAAGCTAAAAATAATCTCATCCAAGATATAATATTTCCACCTAAAGTTTCTATGCCACCTTTGTCTCATGATTCTATTAGTACTCCAGATGTATCCCAAGTTCTTAATGCCAATACGAAAGATAAGATGTCTCCTAGGCAAGAATAAAATAATGTTGATTAGAAAGCAAAGTTCCTAGTATTAGAGGCTCAAAATAGATAATCTAATGTGCACCAAGGTGCCTATCTAACCCTTACCCCTATTAAAAATAGTATGGTTAAAAATATGGAAGAGGAAGAGGCCAATTATATCATAATTACAATAGGCCTACTAATGCACACAATCCTAACTCTACCACCAATGTACAGGAGATGGTACTAGTTCATATCAATTTTTTATAGGGAGAATATTGGTAGCAAGAGTAATTCATAGATGACAATTAAAATGGAGAAAAAGCTCTAGTGGCTCAAGGAGTAGTTACTCCCCTCATATCAAATTAGGATGACGTGATGATGTAATTTAATGAGGGTTGGTAACCTCAAGGAGATATCTTCACCAATTGTTTGGTTGAAGACACTTTTTTGATAAATCAAGGATCCTCTATTAAAGACAATATAAGGGCTAAGAGGAAGGCTATGGGAGGTGGTATTAGCATAAATATAGTCTCATCCAATCCTCTTATAAGGAAACAAGACACAACTATAAGTGTGATAGTTCTAAAGGCTTCTATGGTAGTTTCAAAGGCTTCTACACCTCCAATAAGTCAAAATATGATAAGGTCTTCCCCTATTCCTTAAGTTATAATTAATTATCTACCTAAAAATCCTAAGATAAATTAGGTACAAATTCTTTAAACATAGTAAATTCTTTAAAGAATACTAAGACATCCATTACTCTTTGGGATGTCCTTCATATGCCTGGTAAAAAAGAGCTCCTTCAAAAGAAGTAATCAACTATCCCTACTAGTGCCTTAACCTTAAATCAAATTCATGGCCAAGTTTCTCTTAAAAATTATCCTAGTACCATTGTTGAACCATCCACTAGGGATGAAAAACCCCCACCATTTTACCTCACCCTCATTATAGGTGAAATATTGGTACATAATTACTTGAAGTGGAGCTTCTACTTCTATCATGCCAAAAATTATAGCTAACAAGCAAGGCCTAAAATATGAGCCACATAGCAAAGGGGTCATGCAATTATAGGGTACACTTATAAAGATGGTAGGGATGATAAAAAGGATTGAATGTTTTCTTGCATGGCTATCCTAGTTTTCCTATCTTGCAGGACATAGTTGTGGCTGATCTCCCAACCCACTTTACAATTTGCATATCAAGGGACTTCACAGCTAAGATAGGTCACTATCTCTCAGCTAACTAGTCTTTCTTGGATTTCAAAACAAGATACGAGACCAAGATATAAATTAGGATACTAGTCTTTCAAGGTTTAATATTGAACCTTGCATTGAGATAAGATATAATTTGAATTGTGTTATTCATGAAGAAAAGGATTCTATTCTAGATGATGGCACTTATTCCAAGATTTAGGTAATTTTAGATTTGTTTCTTGATGAATATGGTATTAATAATTATGATTATGATCCTTATGCTCTCATGGAGGAGACTGATCTAGGAGTATATTGTATACATGAAGAAGGAATACTGACACCTCTACTTGCTAAGAAAGATGGTGAAGATGATAAACCATGGAAAATGTTTTTTGATGGTTTAAGAAGTAAAGTTGGTCTAGGGGTTGGTATTATGTTGGTCTCTCCATATAAACAATAGTATTATTCTTTATATATATTTCATTTCTATTATAATTATAATGTGGCTGAGTGTGAAGGTTTGATTCATGGCCTTTAATGGGAAAAGAGAAAAGGAATCAAGAACCTAAAGTGTATGAATATAGTGAGTTGGTTGTGCACCAAGTTAGGAATGTGATTTATGCCAAGAACACTTTGATTAAATCATACAGGCATATGGTATGGGATCTGATTGAAGACTTTAATGCATTCAATATTCACTTAGTCCCAAGGGAGTATAATAGTCATGCTAATAGACTAGCTACCATAAGAGCTCAATTTAACACTCCAACTACCATAAAAGAAGAAGGATACTAGTTTCATATTAATATCATTATAATAACTATTAAACCTGATAATTAAGTGTTTTGGAAATTGTTTGATAGTGACAAACACATTGCATGTTTCTTACAAAATGAGGTTGATTTTTATTTAAGGAATCAAAGGAGGCTCCATGAACAATTGGGTGATCAGATTATGCAACTATGGAACAATAATATACATAAGGGTTTGGTTACCTTAGAAAGTATCTTTAATGATAATGATTAGAAGAGAAAGGAGAAAGTGATTGTAGCTATAAAAGACAAAAATTAAAAAAGGGTCTTGATCTTAAAATACAAACTCTTCAAACTAGGAAAGGTATGTTCTACACTAGAGAAACAAGCATTCATTTAAATTTTTAGAGAGTTTCATGATATATTTGATTGGGAATATAAGGAACTCAAAGGATTTGATCCTATCCTAACACACCTTACCATTGAGTTAGAACTGAGATTTAATCTAGTTAGACAAAAGTAAAGACCCATCAACCCCAAGGTTGAGCAACTCCTGAGTTTAGAGCTTACCAAGCTCCTTGAATCTAAGATAATATTTTCCATCAAGCATTCAACATGGGTATCTAATCTTATGCCTGTTAGAAATAAAAATGGGGAGATAAGGCTTTGTGTAGACTTTATAGATCTTAATAGAGTGCCACTCAAAGATCACTATCCTCTACCCTCAATAGAGTATATTCTATAGATGGTTTTAGGTTCTCATTGTTTCTTCCTTCTATATGGATATTCAGGTTACAATCATATTTTAGTCAATGAATATGTTCAATTCAAAACAATATTCACTACTAAATGGGGGACCTTTACTTATAGGAAGATTCCTTTTGGTCTGTCTAATGTTGGTGCCACTTTTCAAATATCAATGGACATGGCCTTCAAAGGTTTGATAAATGAGATGATAATGGTTTATATAGATGAAATAAACATATTTTCTAAGGATGCTAATGAACACATGTAATACTTAAGGCAAGTGTATGAAATATTCAAGCAATAAGGGGTATTTCTTAATCCAAAGAAGTGCATCTTTATTGTTCATGAAGGTAAGCTCTTAGGACATATTATTTATAAGTATGGTATGACTATTGATCCTAAGAGAATAGAGGCTATTCTAGGCTTATCATTTCCCTTGTATAATAAAGTTCTTCAAAGTTTCTTATGCAAGATAATTTTTTTAAGGAGGTTCATACCTAGTTTTACATATTTAGTAAATCCTATCACAACTATGCTTAGGAAGAACCAAGTATTTTCCTAGACCAAAAAGGGTAAGAGTAGTTTTGAAGCCATATATAAATCAATTTCAAAAGCTCCTACCCTTTTGAATCTTGATTTTACTAAGGAATTCATGTTGTCTTCATTTGCTAGCTTTGATACTATCTCAGCCATGTTGATGCAAAATAATGATAAGGGTCTGTAGCAACCAATTGCATTATTCAGTCAATGTTTAGAGTATTATGAAGTCAAACACACCTTTATGGATAAACAAGGCCTTACTATTGTAAAAGGATTAAAAACTTTCATACATATGGTGTCAAATAAAAATATTCATGTTATGGTCTCTCATCCCAACACTAAGGAGTTTCTTTTTAGGAGAGATCTCAGTTAAAAGAGGGTAGGGTGGGTCACTAAGGTAATGGAGTATGATGTTTATATCAAAGTGAAAAAATTGGTAAGGAGTAAAGGCCTTTGTGAACATCTAACTTCAGACCTTCATGAGTCAAAATAAAAATCTCTCGTCAACCATGAGTACCCCTAACAAGCTAATTCATTGCCTCCACAAAGTTAGACATAGGGTATGATCAAATTTATCCAAAATGGGGAGTATCCTAATAATATGAATAGACCACAAAGAAGATATTTTAGATTTTAATCTATTCCATTTTGTATTATGGATGGTGTACTATTCAAGAGAGACATAAATGGTGTGTTATTGAAATGGATTGATAATGACCAGATTGGAGTGTTTCTTGAGAAATTCCATGATGGGATAATAGGAAGTCATTTCTCTCTAAGGACCATAGCTACCAAGATCATGAGGGCTAGCTATTATTGGCATGGCCTCTTTAAGGATTACCATGCTTGGGTTATAAGGTGTGAATAATTTGATTTATTTATAGGAAAGCAGAAGCTTATAGCTCTTCCTCTGAAGCTTATCTAAGTAGACCAAACTTTCATGTAATGGGGTCTTGATTTCATTGGCATGATAAATCCCCTATCAAGTGTTGGTCACAAATGGATACTCACAACAACTGACTATTTTAAAAGATGGGTTGAGGTAGTAGCACTAAAGGAGACTAATGAGAGTGATATCTTGGATTTCTATGATAGCATCATAATGATATTTGGCACTCCCTCTACTATTATTTCAGATAATGCTCTTGCTTTAATAGGTGCTAGTATAATTTATTAGGAAAATAGCAATGGTGCATTCTTGAGCACTTCCTCCAACTATTATCCCCAAGGTAATGGGTTTGATGAATCTAATAACAAGAAATTGATCAAAATAATTAAGATAACCTTAGAGCATAACCAAATATCTTGGCACACCAAATTGAAAACAACCTTATGGGCTGATAGGATAACTTTGAAGAGGTCAATAGGGAATTCTCTTTTTGTGCTTATCTACAAAAGAGAAGCCAAGATGTATATCTATCAAGAGATTTCTACCTTAGAATTAACACACCAACTAGAGTTTCTTGAGAACACTCTAATGGAAGTGAGATTGACATAATCAATGGAGTTACAAAAAATTAGAGGTAAAGTTCATCAAGCCATGGAACATCACTAGGTACTGATGAAGAGGTCTTTTGACAAGAAGATAATTATAAGATAATTTCAATAAGGTGGTGTATTATTGAAATGGGATGAATATAGAGAAAAACCAAGGAGTCATACTAAATTTTATGCCCTATAGAGTGGACCCTATGTCATCACCCAGTGCAAAAAAAGTAACTCTTTTTAGTTAGTAAGGATGAATGGAGAAGAACTACCTATCCCTCTAAATGGGATACATTTAAAACCCTACTATTAAGAGTTTAAGGTATATATTTTAAATATTAAGTTTTGTGTGTGTTTCCCTTTTTTTTATTTGTGTCCCAATAAGTTCTTTTAAATCACCATGTGTTTTGATTAGTTCCTTACTTTGTGTTTTGTTCCTATTATTTTCTATGTTTTGTGTGTTGTTTAAGGTAGTTTATAGGTCTAGCCTATATAATCTTTACTCTATATCTCGATGGATAGGATTAATCAATTGTTTATGGTAGAGTAAGCATGCCACTCTTGGGAAATTACCAAATATGTTGACCATTCTCCCCACAGGCCAAAATGGATCAACCCCCTATAGCCAAAATCTTGTATAGTGGCTTTTAATAATGTTATAGGGTATGTTCCAGCTTATTTTATATCATTTCATATGCCATTATTGGTTTTGTTCATATTTTAGCTTTGGTTCTTGTGTCATTTGGTGCCTAAAAGACCATTTTAGAGTCATATATGCAAGTGGCAGGTCCCCATGGTGATCAATGCAGTTAGAGCATGGATTAGGTTGCTAATAGATAACTAGATGGAGAGTACTATAGAGACCCTTCAGAATGTCAAGAGTGCTTAGAATGAGTATGGAAGTGTATGGTTTTCATCTAGTTCTTCATTATGTTCATCTAGATATCTTGAGTCTAGTAGCAAAAATTTTGAGTAGGCACTTTGCTGATGTCATATCTCTCACATGCTACAATCTTAGGAAAAAGTGATTATATGGGTTTGTGTAACTTAGTCCCTAGTTACTACGCACTATGTTTTAGATCATCTTAGAAATAAAATTAAAAGATATGAAGAACCAAAGTTGGCCTCTCAAGAAAAATCCACTAAGTTTCCATACTTAGCCATTTTTGAAGAAGCTCAAATTGAGCCAAGTGATCATATTGATGAAGCCATATCTCACATATGTGGTACTCTCAAGACAAAGTGATCATATGGGTTTGTGTATCTTAGTCCCTAGTTGCTACGAGCTATGTTTCAAGTTATTCACCAAAGTGTAATAGAAGTTATGCATGTTCAAAGTGGGCTCCTCAAGCATAATTCACTAAGTTTTCATACTTAGCCATTTTTGAGCCCAGATGTCATGTTGGATAAAATAGACCAACCAAATTATGCATTTAATATCTTCACTTATAAAGCTCTCAAGACCAATAGATCAAATGGGTTCATTCCTTTTAGACTTAAAAACATCTCGTAAAAAATTGGTACCTCCATGATTTTAGCACTTCAAGATCCAAGCCTTTAAACTTGGTTAAAAAACATAAGACATTCATGATAATGTCAAGTTAAAGCCACTAAAGAAATCCATATGAGCCTAAATTTGATGGTTTTTATGATGTCAAATACATCCACAAGGATTTCAAATGACAATTTCATAGATGTCAAGTTTTAGACAGAGTAAAGTAAATACATTTGAGCTAAATTTGATGGTCACATGAACATTAATGATGGTCATGCAAACATCATTTGATGGGAATGAGGATGTTAATTTTAAGATCATGAGATAGCCATTGGTTTTTAAATAGTGGGTTAAAACAAATAAATGGTTAGTATTTAATCAAACATTCAGATCTAACAATGAGCAGAGATTAAAGGGATCAACAAATCTCAAGAGAAAATGTGTGCATCATAAGTGTCAACAACATGTCCAAATAGAAAAGGATCGATGGCTAGTGCTTGATTCTATAGATCAAAATCAATAGAGAAAGATGAGTCAATATGTCAATGAGACAAGTTAGATTTTGATGTCCAATCAGAACAAAGGCAAGCCAAAGATTTTTTATAGAGGTTGAGAAACCATTTTACACCAAGGGCAATAAGTTTTACAAGGTCATTCGAATGCCATTGAAGTTGGTTCTAATTCCATGGAGTGATCAAAGTAATGAAATAAGGTATAAGGAATATAAATAAACACCATTAGATCTTAGTGTGGACCTTTAGTTTGATAGTTTTATGGCTTGTAGGGTCATTTTTGCAACTATGTTTGACAATATTAGAAGATAGACCTATGTATAGTCTATTTAGACCTAACAAGAAAACCAATAGTCTGAGATTGGTTTTCCATATATAGTAGATCCATGAGCATGGATTCTATTTCAAGCAAGATCTAGTTGGAAAAAATCTAGAATTTTGATGGATTTCATGAAGGCATACATGTAGACTCTAATGGTTTCATCTCTAAGACCAACTACATGAAATGGACCTCTTCTATCCATTGTACACATCATGACAAACTAGTTTGGAGTAGTTATCACTAGGATAAGTTTCTAATAGATGGATATGATTGTTCTAACTACATTGATGCCAAAACTTAGATTTAAACCACTTGATCTTGCCATTGCAAACATCAGGGAGCATCAATGAAAAAATAATGTAATGGTGCAACCACTTGAAGTAACATAGATTAATCAAGAAGCTTGAATGAGCATAATTGTAGAATAAGTTGTAACCATAGCTCAAATGAGGTTGAAATAATTTGAATAGCTTTTAGGGCTTCTTATTTCCCACTTATCTCTCTCAAATGTTATAATTAGTTGCCATTTTGACCCTTGAAAATGGTACCACACCATGTATGTCAAAGCCCTACTAGATTAATGTTATATTTATACTTTTGGACATTAATAAAATTCTATTTCTATGTTTTGAACAATTGTCTAAGTCTTCAAGTGATGTATGGTAATGAGAAGTGATAATTCTCTATCCTTCCTCCCCTTATCCTTTCCTGTCTGAGCAAGAGTTCCTATTCTAACAGGTCATATAGAGTGTAATCTAGTGTGTAAAGATTTTTCAAGCATATAATTATCCTTAGAGTGTGAAATATTCCCTCTAGTTAATTTACCTTGTGTTGTTACACATATCATACCTCTATATTGAAATACTCATGTTAAAATCTATTAAAGCTTAGAGAATAGTCTGCATGCTTTATTTCATTATATTATAAATATGATGATCATGTGGAATAATTTTTTGGTGCATCACCTCCTTTATATTAGGTTAAATTTATTCATTTTATAAATATTTCCCCCCTCATAATTAAGAATTATCTTAAGTGACAAACATTTCATGATATATTCAGGGAGCTAGCCCTTAAACCTAGAGCCTCATTTCCAATATAGATACACCCACATACTTGGAAATGTTCCCATGTTGACCAAATCTAGAACAAGCCTAAACAACCTCTTATAGCGTGAAATATTTGGTGACAACATGTACAAGTGAGAGTGATGCTAGTGCATCTAAGTATGAATGCTAATTTGAATGATTTGAGTGTGAATTGAGACTAGAAAACTAAGTAAAATTGAGCTCTATATTGTTGTAGATGGATATATGCAAAAATAGAGGTAAATAGGGATCAATAATCTTAATTTTCATAATTATTTTTGAGCTTGTTCATGATAATTTCCATCTATCTAATAAATGAATAAGTGTGGTCTTTATATAGTGTTTTGATGCTTTTCAAGATATGAAATCAGTCTAGGCTAACCATAAGATTCTCCATGAAGTGGAAATATATTTATTAGAGGAAAGGGAAGTTAAGGGTAAATAGTGTTCCCACCTTTTCCAATAGTACACCATGGTATAAACTAATGGGGTCATGTTATTGTTTAAGTGGTTAGAACATGTGAAAAAATATCAGGAATGCCTAAGTGATGGATCAATGTGGCTCTTGGTATATCTAGGCATGGGTTAAACATGCATAAAAATTAGAAAAGGATTAAAAGAGGCCCTAAGATAGATTTAGGGCTAAGCTAAGTATATGGTGGTCTCAAGTGACACTCATTAAATTAAAATGACATTTTATATGACTATAGGGGGCATGTTTTGAAAACATGTTCTCCACACTTATTCAATATTCAACAACCCAAATTATTAGGGGGGAATGTTTTAAGAAGATGTTCTCCATACTTACACCAATTTTTATACTCAGATTATAGTGTGGGTATGTTTTGGAAGCATGGTATCTAGACTTGAAATAGTTTTTATTTTAATATTATAGTGGGGGCATGTTTTGGAATCATGTTCTCCACATTTACACTATTTCAAATTGGCCAAATTCATAGTTATATGATTTAGATACACATTTATGGCATAATTTTATACATTGGTACCATTGTTATACATAGTTTCAACATGACACATATCTAAGGTGCATATGATATGAATGTGCATCCAATATTGTGAAATCAAATAAAATTTTAGATTTTAAACACTTTTACACATTGTTATCACCCACTAGGTTAGACTTTTATGGGATGTATTGAGATAATAAACTACAATAGTTTGTTCACTTTTTGGTATGGTTGAGGCAATTAAATCACTCAATATTTCCAATTTTATAGGATATAATTGATAACATCATATAGCCTCACCAATTTTATAGTGTGATTTGACTTGGTTCACTCACACTCACTAGGTTATAAGTATGATTGGGTTAATCTCATCTATTAGGTGGTAATGCACCTTTCTCCAAGGTTGGGGGCATGTGTCCTAAAATATCTCTCTATCTATTTAGATATATTTTATTTTTATATTTTATATTTGTCCTAATATCAAATCTAATGATTTATAATGATATATATTTTAGAATCAAATTACCAAAAGGTAAGGCAGTTGCATCGATATAGAGGTTTACTCCTAAACCTTACTCTCTTTTAATTTTTATCATTTCAATTCTTTAAATTTTGGATTACATGCACTTATTATATACTTGAAAATTATATTAGTTGTAGGTTAGTCACCAAAAAATCACTCAATTTAGACTCAAGTAAAGGCAAGGTGTGTTATACACACCCAAGTACACATTTCTTCTGTTTTAAACAAGGAGTTTCATTACTAGATTAAAAGGGGGCATGTGTAGACACTATTCTTAAATTATATAAAACCTTAGTATTGTACACTTGGAAAATACCCATCATGTATATATATTAAAATTATAGACCTTTCTTACTACCAAAAGTCTCACTACACTATCTATTTATGCCTAATTACTTATCTTTTAGTTTGACCAATGTTATTTTGATAACCTAGGTCTTATATCTTATTAAGAATACTATAAAACTACTTATCTTTCATCTCTACATGCTTTGTACCTACACCTATTGTCAAACTTCATGTATACTTGCATCATAGTCATATGCCTACATTGATGTATGTGTCTTATCCTAACACAATTGTCTAATTCCCTAAAGTCATCTAATTTACAAATTAAATGTATACTTATGGTCGACCTAAGTTATTTAATGCAATATATTATCCAAAGGGATTGGTATAAATAAAATATCAACCATTCATTCCTCACCTAGCATAACCTATAAAATACCAAGGTAACTTACCAAAAGAAGTCAATCAAACACTCAAGTGAGCAAAAATTTCCTATTTTATTATATTTCTATATCAATATTAGGAATAACATATCTATAGGTCTAAAGTAATGAAAGAGCATTCCATAAGCCATATTTTCCAAGTTATCATATAGGTCAATATTGTACTTGATTATCACACATTTCATGATTCACATACAAGCCAACATGTGGGAGATAAATACATAGGCTTGAGGCCTTATTCAAAGTATTAGCTATATAGACAATGCTCATTGATAAAAGGGGTATTTAGGGTATATCAGCACCATGTTCCCACAAAACTATTTTTCCCATAATGAATATAAAGATGAAGAACTAGGGTTTTTTATATTTGACAAGGAGTGATAGTCCATGTCCTAGATTTGAATACACCATAGCAAAGGCAACATAGAATACAAAAGAATAGAGGTGGTTGAATATAGTTTTAATAAGTATTCCATATTAGACACCTATGTCTAAGTTACAAAATAGCATTGATGCAACTATCCCAATTTGATGCAAATGTTTACAATTATAGAGGCTGAATTTATAGAATCAAGAAACTGATCCAAAATTTAGATCTAATATACTTCCTACCTATTCAAAATTCAAATGTGTATTAGTATTAGATCCATATAAGTATCTTTTTTCATTATCATTTTAATATTTAACATAGTTTTACTTTCTATCTTTAGCATATCTAATCATAATAAATTTAGTATATGTTTATATGAGTTTAAAAAATAATGGGACTACTTTAGAAATAGTCTACCATCCTTGTACCCTAAGCTATTTATAACCATTTAACTATAGATTCCCCTTAATCTATATTTTAGGGTTAAACATCCTACTAGCATCTTTTCCTCTACTTGATTAGCATTTCTCCAAAGCACACAATCTTCCTTGTATGGATATTAAATCCACCATTATCTCTTCTTCATCATATTCAATCATAGATTTAACAACTCCACTTTGTGTAGTCAATCCCATCATGTCCAATCTTGCCTAGAATATTTTCAAAATATCTATCAAGTCATCCATCTCTCATGATCCTTTGTTGTGTGCAATATCTCAAAATAATTAGAAGGATTATATTTCAAAACCTATAATGGAGTTAAAATAGAACCTCTCAAACTGAATCTAAAATTGTAGGACTCCTCTCACACATGTAAAAACTAATGAAAGCTTCTCTTTCACACACACATAAAAGCTCATACACAAGTTTCACACACACAACCCATAAGGAATAATACTTGATTTAATACCACTTAGTGTAATCACTAAGTAGGGTATCTAATTAAGGATAACTCTTATGAAATGAATTGGAATAGGAATAAAAAAAATAAAAAAAATGAAGGTGCACTAACATCACTAAAAACTATCCCATCTCACAAAAAATATATGACTAGGAAAGGTAAATAAAAAATAAATCAAATAGCAATGAAAATATGTAATTATACCTTCAATATGTAATACAATTTACATCCAAAACATAGATGATGTGTTTGAAATTGATATGCTTATGGAAATGATACATTGGATTTCTTGGACTATGGTTCAATACTTGGAATTTTTTTGGACATGGAATAACTAATTTATTTGGACAAGATGATGGCATGAAATATTTATCATTGAAGCTCTTAGATTTGCATGAAGTGTGGTCATTTATATAGATGATGGAGTGAAAATTTACTAGTACTATAAAATTCCTAGTGGATTCTAGAGAAGGATGAGAGTGTAGGATTATATTGTGTGTGGAGAGTTATAAAATACATTAGTTAGGACTAATTATGATTAGTGAATATTAGATGTAGGATTAGTGATAGGATTTTTAGGATAAAGTGGGGGTAGTTAGAGTTAGGTGGGGGTTGAATTAAAAATTAGAAAATAATAGATAAAGAGGATATTAATGATAAGTGGGGTGATAATATAATAATTAATTAGGATGTGGGAGATGTAAGGTTAGTATATGGTGTGGAATGAAGGGGATGATAGACTAAGACTAGCATAAATAATAATATAGTGTTAATTATATAAATTAGTATTGAAATCAATGATGGAGTGAGAATATTTAGATGTATACATTTTACCCCTCTATGAAATTCATTGCAACTGGAAGAAGTAATAGCATTTTAAATAATAATATAGTCATGGATGTTAGCAAATTAGGGTGGATGATTCCCCATCGAGGGGTCATTTATAGAGTAACAATACATATGGCCATTTGAAAGGAAATATGGGTGGGATGTGAAAATGATCTCAAAAAGGATAGAATGATATGTGATAAATGGGATGATAGATTAAATTTATGGAGAAAATGAATATTGAGAAATGACCCATAAATTGATGATGCCCCTAGAAAATACATATGCATGGGAGTAAAATCAAAAATGTCACAACCTTAGATGTTCCCCAAATGGGAAGCAATAATTATGGGATGGTGATAAAAGGATTATAATTAAGACATATCTTAGGCAAGGCCACATTCTAGGAGAGTTATAGGTTTGGATTGGATGATTGGCTGGAAGATTTAGATGTATCCTAGGAAAGGATACATTCTAGGGATAGTTGTAGTCAAAATGGGATGATGCATCACAAGATTTAGATGTATCCTAGGTAAGGATACATGCCAAATAGAGTTTTAGGAAAAATTAAATGATTAAACACAAGATTTAGACATATCTTAGGTAAGGACACATGTTAGGGAGAGCTATAGGAAAAATGGGAGTATTGACTATTTGATGGGATAGATTTTATGGGTTATGACTCAAGGATTATGTATAGAAGAGATAAATGAAAATATGGGGAAAATAAAGGATTCAAGTGATTGGAGGAGAATATATGAGAGTAGTTGATCTATCTTCAAACACTTGCAGTCACTAAGTGATGCCTATATAGTTTCAGAAGACATTAGGCCAATGCAGTTCTCCCTAGGAGGGAAGGTGTAATGAGAGATGATAAGTTAGACTAGAGGATTGATGATACTAACTAAATGTATTAGATATTAAATTTGACTTAGATGTTAGGTTTTATGACTAGATAAATTATGGATAACCTAGATAAATGATTGGATATTGGATATTAGATGTTATTGATGTGATTTTAGCTAAATTAGCCTTAGACAACCCATATGACTAAGCATTGCCTATGTAACTTGTATGGACCTTAGGTTGATGTAGCTCTCCCAAATACAAATTTATATGATAAATTTGGACTAAAAAATGGTGAGTAAATTTTAAGATGAGGTTAAGGAGTATATTAACAAATATTAGAAGGAGGATGAATGAATTAATGGGTAGTGTTAGGACAAACATAAGGATAAGATGAGGTGGTATTATCATGATGAGTATATGTGATGGGGTAGACTTGTGATAAATTATGGGGGGGGGGGTAAAATGGAATAATGGGGATTAAAATAGTTTATTTTTACCCTATTCTATGTGATATTTGAGCTCTGGTCCATGATATTGGTGATAGAGAGATGGATAGTGTTAGAGGTACAATCATTGAGAGGGGGTGAATCAATGAGCCTAAATAATCTAAGTTCAATTTTTCTCTTTAAAAATACTTAACCAGCTACCAAAAGCATTCATGAAGCATACATATCATTCATATCAATAAGCAAGAGAGATAATGTAAGATCAATCACATAACACATGACATACATGGGAAACCCTCTTAGGGAATAAAGATTATTAAAACCTGTAATTAGATTACTATCTTATAATAAAAATATATAATTTAGGCCATCTTCAAATGATCAATGAGCTAATGTCCCTATTTAGTGAGACTCTAATCCCATAAGGTGCTACCATAACTATCTAGCTGAGCTGCAACAACAACCAAATCTTTTAGTAAGTTTTACCTTGCAAAGAGGATGTAACCAGCTTAGATGATAAGTTTCCACAATAAAACCTATGAACACATCCACCTTTGCAATAATGTATTCAACACCTGATGATGGACCACTGATTATCACTCTTCATCTGTACTCACTCTCAATTTACAAGAGTGTTATTCTACCACAAAATTATGACCCATAGGTCATAAAAATAGTCCTCAAACTAATATTCTTTTCAACTCATCCTTAAGGAACTTTACCCCTCCTTAACTCCAAAAAAATACACACAAGACTCTCTCCAATCTCTCCTTAGTCTCTTATACAAAGTCTATAACCTATCATCTTTAGTTCTACTATTTATAGAGCAATCTTGATAATCACTACCTTGGTCAGCCAATAGGCATGCCTTAGCCCTTAAGGCATCTCTCACAGGAAGACATGAATCAATAAAATATTCATAGGTTGGCCATATCATCTATGGGTCACCCTTAAGAAGCTACACATTTTAACAAGGCCCTTGTAACTCTTATAGGTCTCATAAAGACCTATTCACCCATTTAACTCATGCTTGAGAAAAAAATAATATAGGACCACTTTCAAATACATGGGTCCATTCCTTATGTCCCATTAAACATCCAAAAATGATTACATTCATTTTATCTCACATGTGTGTATGCTCAAACAACTCAAATAGAGACCTGGTGCACATAGTCACTCTAAAATAACACATAATCAACTTCTTAATCTTTGTTCATACTCAATATAGATTTATCACACCTTCAAAATCCACACAGATCATCCTCATGGAGTTTAAAACATCCCCAATATATAATTCATAATGAGACATTGAAACAACATCAATACAAGATTGAATATCCTTCTCAGTCACTTGAAGAATAAACACAAACATATAGTCAACTTCTAGGCTTAATACCTTTGATTGTACTCACTTTCAGATCTTCAAATCTATATATCTAGATGCACCTTAGAGTCCTCTAATACTTTTATGTTTATAGTACCAGTAAATTTGTCTTCTATTAAAAGATATGGTATAAAAATTAGACACTAGTTTTATGCTTTGCAAAT
The DNA here is from genome assembly GCA_037957365.1 of Torreya grandis. Lineage (NCBI taxonomy): Eukaryota > Viridiplantae > Streptophyta > Pinopsida > Cupressales > Taxaceae > Torreya > Torreya grandis. The sequence goes on from JARHVA010001529.1 coordinate 1,287,432, forward strand.
TCAAATATTTAAATGCAAACTATCATAATTTAAAATTTGAACACAATGATTGTATGTAGTGAACTCTTAGCTCAGATCAATTACACACCATTAATATTGTTTGATCTTTAATTTATACGTACCAATACTTTAATGTTAAACCTCAATGACATTGACTTTATCTCATGTAATATAGGAACTTTGACTCAATGCACTCCTTCAATCTCTATGGATCAATCATGTCTTTAATGATCAATGCTCACTATTTGATCAATATGTACAAATGCTTGCTCATTTTGTATCATTATCTTACATATTTTCTCAATATTTTAAAATAATACACCTATCCTCATCTCACTAATTTATAACTTCTTTGAGAAATATGAATTATTGATCTTACTCGAGCTTTAACTCATTCAAAAAATGACTATGGGAACCCTAGTAACCATTTTTACACCTTAATAACTTTTTCAATGCTTATTCACATGATCTCAAATTTGGACTAGATGATCTACTCAAATTGGATATTATAACCATATAACACATAGCTCCTAAATCTTATACATGTGTTATATATATCACCATTAAAGTGCCTTTCAAAATCTTGTCATAGAGCCAAACATGTCAAAAATATGTTTAGAAGACCAACTTTGCTCCTGCATAACTTTTATCATGATTCAAAGTATGATCTCAAATTTAGTACAAATCATATATGCTCAAAAATTAACAAAAATATATAATCATATTATCTTGACACCTTTACATGTGAAATATATAAAACCATCAAAATGCTCACTGGGCTCTTTTTGCCTCATTCATAGTCAAACTACCTGGGAGCCTAACTTTTCATATGCATATCTTTTGACACGCTACATCACATGATCTAAAAATTATCAAAAATAAACTAGGCATAAAAATTAACAAACCAATATGATCATTTTGTCTTGTCACCTCCATGCATTAAAATAATAGCCTCATCAACATGCTTACTTAACTCTTTCTGGCCACATTGCAAATTTGGCTAAGTATGGGAAAACATTGCATTTTGATTGAGAAGCCAACTTGTACCCTCATATATTTAACTTCACTTTTATTAATGACTTGAGATATGGTACACAATAACTAGGGACTACTATGATCATAACCATATGACCAAATCCCCTTGACTCATTCCCATGTGACAATGGTGACATCATCAAATTGCCTACTCAAAATTTCTACCACTGGACCCAAAGTGTCTAGATGAAAAATATGGACAACTAGCTGAATTCCACTTGTTCACACAAGCTCTCAAAGCATAGATAACATCTTAAGGACCTATTTCACATAATCTTATCACCATCAGAACATCTCTAACCATGTCAACACTAAAGATCAACTAGGCCACCTTCAAGCATATAAGAACAATCACCTTGCACATTTTGTCATTATCACTTAGGCTATCCAATAACTTCATTAAATTACTAGGGAACCTATATGACATCACCTTTATATCACTACAAACTATCCAAAAATATCCCCCTTTGTAATTTATGTCAACACCCATCAACATAACAATATATAGATCACCTTTTCTCTCTTCAAAGCACTCCTACAACAAGAACTTTCTCCCCAACAAGAAAATTCTCCCCTTTTGACACAATGACAAAGTTGGAAAAAAATTATCTTGAGGACCTAAAAATATAATCAAATAGGAAATGACCATCTTAGAAATATGATACAAACCCCCCTTACCTTGATCTTACTTCAGCTTGCCTTGACAACATCCTCTTGTTCCATGCCAACACTCTCTTCAATCAAGCACTAAAACCAATGGAGAAAGAACACATAAAACCATATAAATATTATAGAACACATCAATAAAAATCTAATAGGAAATCCATTTAATAAGTCTAAGTAATTTATCCTTTTGAGTAACTTTCGATATCTACACACCATGAAGAACCATCACACATGCCAACTAGCCTTCTCTCTCAAGCTACTATAAGGACCACAAACAAAACTACTTGCCTCTAAAAATAAATAAATAATTCTCTCAAACAACTTGTGAACTTAACTTGAAACACACATACCTTGATATTTTGGAGAAACTGAGAAAAAAAAAACATTTTTGTTCAAACTAGGCCTATCTAGCCTCCTTGTAGCCCTACTTGGAACTTATAGAGCCCAAAAATTTTAGTAGACAGATATTCAAGACATGAAAATTCATACATGGAGTAATTTCACATTTCCCCTCAACCACACTAATTTTAATTACCAATATAATATTCTACAACATACTTCCTCCACTAACCTACTAGCTAATTAACCCACCATAATGACAAAAACTTGAATAATTTGAGAAACACAAAACTTAAAATATCTATGAATATTTATTTTACCACCTATTTTTCCCATTTAACATATTAATAAGCTTCAAACCTCAAATCATAAGGAAAATGACTTTTCTAGTATAGCCCAAAACCCTAGAATCTCAAAATAAGTAGGGTCAACAAACCTCTGTTTAATCAATGCATACCTCTAAAACTACTTGCACACCTAGAGACACCCATCACACACTTATGGAAAAATATTTTAACTTCCATAATTTTGGGAACATATACATCATATAACCCATTTTAGGCCTACTTATCCTTAAGGCAAAAACTAATAAAATTGAGAGCACTCAAAAAACTTCAATTGGCACATACATACCTTTAGACCTCAGAAACACCTAGAGAACACCAAAAATATATGAATAGATATTTTTAAGCACCAAAAACTTATTAACATTTGAATCAATCTCATTAAGCCACCTATAACCACCCATTCTGACTCTGCACTACAGCTCCTTCACAAACCTCTTAAATGGACTCATGAACTTGTTGTTGCCCCTTAACAAAAGACCTTCTCTGATTGGAATTTATCATCTTGAGCACACAAACATGTTTATCCACTAAAATGAGTCTCTTAAGAATCATAGATAGAGACTCTTTCTATACCTCATTGCTCTAAAATAAAAATAACTCCTCATATTCCATCTCCTCCTTGCTCATCTGATATTTATAGTTCTTCTTCTACTTCTTCTTTGGCTTAGGAGAAACAAATTCCTCATCCACTAAAACATTCTACTTTTCTTCTAGATTGAATTCATAATACATGGAGTCAACATAGATTTGTTACATACCTTTTCATTTGAATAATCTTCCTTATAATTTTGAACCTCATTAGTAAGCACAAACAATTGATTTTATTTACATGATACATGCTAGGTAATATTAGGATGTTCACTTGGATCCATAAATACCTTAGGACTAGCCTCAATCAACACCTTTGTCTTCTCATTGAGCTTGATCTCTTCATTCTCAATATGAGAAGACAATGAGACCTCTTGTTTCTTTTTAAATTTTAAAGCATTCTCCATCATAATAAATAAATTACTTAAACTTGCAGTATCATCATGACTCAAACCTATCACCTTTGGATTTCATGTGTTAACTTGCCTTCTTCTTTGAACTCTAGGAGCCTAATTAGATCTATTCTATCTTATAGGCCTTTGCTTTCAAAACCTAACAATGTGACCTCTCTATTAATAATTTTATCACACCATACCTTTTACAAGAAACATATCTTGACTTACCTTATTTGGATAGAAATCTACAATGTGTCCTATGTCATGACACACAAAACAACCTCCCTTTTTTGAAGAGGACTCACCTTGTCTAATCTTATGTGTATAATGGTTTGTAAATTATCCTACATTAATATATTAAAGCAATTGATTCTATTCACACCTTTTGATTGATGACCCCCATCATAGTCCCATGCAAATTCATTTCTAACAAGTCTCTTTCACTCTCTAGCCCTATGACCAAATTGATTAGATGTATAACAATAACCATTGAATCTTGCATACCTCATGGTATTTGGCTATCTGATCTGATTTGTCTTCATTCTATCATCACTTTTAGTCTTTTATAATTATTTGTTTTTAAAGCAAGATTATATAAGTGTTTTTTTGTTTGGGAAACTAAGGTTAGTTTATAAATAATAAAGGGGATAGATTAAGGGGTAAAATATAGTCAAGTTTATTAAAAAATAGATTTATACCAATTTGACCAAATTAATTACATGGGGAAAAGAAATGACTTATTTGGGCAAAATATTCATCTGTATATTCTAGAACAATCCAAAAATAGTCAAGAATAGTTAGGGATAAAGATTTATTTCCAGATCTATAACTCAAATTTGTTCTAGAAAGGAGCATCAAGTTTAGATAGGACCACCTATCAATTTTGTCTAGATAGGAGTTCCCATCACTATTGTTTAGATAGGAGCATTTGTCACTATTGTTTGATTTTGATGCTATTGTCTATTTTTATTTATAATTCTAGATTTTAGTGTGATCTAATTTTGGGGTCTTATAGGTGTCTTTATTTCTTCATGTTTGCCTATTTATGCCACTGTATGAACTATTTTATTCTTAGACCCTAGGTCTACCTACACACATGACAAAAGGGAAAAAACTAGGTTAGAAGAAGTATGGTCACATGATCCAAAATCCTTGTTATCTTGATCATTGCCTATATTAACCCTTAATCAAGGGTCTCAGATCAAATGTAGTTCTCCCTTAAGGAGCATGCATAATCAATGCGTATGGTAGATACAAGAATGAACTTTCACCTAAGCCCTTCTTTGATCAAGCATGAAAATCTATGTGTGATATAGAATTTTGAGCTCTACTATTGATTGATTTTAATTATTTAGTGTGCCAAAGTAGTAAGTACTAGATATAAAATGCCTTTTGAAGTACTTTATATAGGAGATTTTTTATTTTAAAAATAGGGATATTTATTTATGCCAATCAACATAAAAAATATAAAAACTTAAGGGAGGATAAGAAGGTTTCAAGACCTATTAAGTAAGGAAAAACAATCATTGGACAATATCATTAAGGAGGATAGGAGCATCGGGCACTGTAGCACCAGAATTCTCTTATCTAAGACTCAAAAGAATAGGGTAGGACTGACACAAGCTAAGTCTGAGGGTCTCTAGGGATATATATTAGTTGACTAAGATAACAAAAAGGTGACAAAAGCAAGAAATAAGACCAAGACAAGTAAAATAAAGACATGGCTAGTGTGAACAAGGCTCGTATTCTCTAGTTAGATTCTCTTATGAAGAGGACTATGAAAACACAAGATATGTGTGGTTTCTTGACCAATTTAGGGTGTATACATTTTCCCCTCTTTTATTCTAGTGATGTAATGAAATGAAATATTATAGTAAAATAAAGAATAAAATGCATACCTAAACCTACCTATGTGGAGGTGAATGTGCTACAAGGGTCTAACTCACTTCCTAGCCAAGGAAGTGGATGGAGAGATGAATAGTGTTTGGAGAGAGAAGGAATCCATGGATTAGATGCCCCCTGGACTGAATCTAAATGTATAATCCATGTATCATAGAGAAGGAGGTCAATGATTGACCCTATGTTGAATCTTACTAAAGATGAGGAATGCTTAAATGCCTAAAACCAATGTCTATCATTTGTCCCACATAAAATCATGTAATCTAGATGTATGTATAAAATCTATATTCCATGAAGAGTAAAATATATGATGGCCACACTCTGAATATCTAAATTGGAATTGATAAGTGCTCAGAGGCCCAAAACCAATGTCTATCCTTTATCCTGCATAAACTCATGTAGTCTAAATCTAAGTAATATAATGGACCAAATGTTATAGATGGCCATATGGTCCAACCTAGTGATAACTTGGGTATAGTTGGGTGTAATCTAAAAATATGGTCAATGTGCAAGAAGAGAATGACATGTCTTACCATTCCATTTTTATAATACTAAGTGATGAAGAACATGAATGTATATGCCATGTGCCCAAATTTGGTATGTGAGTGATGCACTTACATAATTTGATAATCTATATAACCACATGTGATATGACATATATTGTCATGCCTCATGTGAAAAATTAGAGACCAAAACACTATGCTCTACACTATACCTATAGTCTACTATCTGATTTTATAACTATGTCATGTTGTATGTAGCTATATATGTGAGATGTGTAGCATGTACATGCCCACAAATCTAATATTTGAGTTTGTATCGATATCAAAAATATTATGAATCCATATAATCTAAACCACTATATCTAAATAGTCTATGTATCTATACCAAAATTACTATGAATCCATTTAATATGAACCACTATATTTGAATAGTCTATGTATCTATAAACTAAAGGTATATCCCTCTAAATGTCCTGAGTAATACTGAGTGATCCACATAATTTGAGTCATTATATATCTCTACCAATCTAAACTAAATATAATAATTTGAATGTTAGATGTGTAAGAACCATGGTGTATCCACTTATGAGAGTGGATGGGTATGCTAGGTAAGTGTAAAAATAGGAATAGTATGAATGATTCCCCCCTTTAGGGAAAGGGAAAAAATATGTGATAGAGGAGGTCAAGCCAAAAGTGATGACTAGTGGCATAGTAATAGAAACAAGGTTGGTATGTTGTGAATAGATTGAAATGTTGTTTGATTGATTAGAATATGTTATTGAAAGTGAAATATGTTTTGATTGGTGATGACCAAGGTGTGTGTTTGGGTATAAGAGAAATATATAAATGTGTGTGCCATAGTAGATAGATAAGGTAGTAAGAGAGAGAACTTGAGTGATGTCTAAGGTATCATTGTCATGATTCTATGGAAGGAAATAGTTCAAAAAATAGAGTTATGGGAAAAATGGTATTTCATTTTGAACAAAAAAAGTTTGTTAACATAGGAAATTGGATTTAAACTTGATTCATTTGTGCATTGACTAAGTTGAGATTTTGAGATTTTAAGTGAGAAAAATGCTGATGAGATGATCACCTCTATGACCCAGTTTGAGTAGCTAGGGGCCCAAGTTCAGGCTGGTGGCGATGTGACCCTAGAACGTATCTCAAATGCTTGATTTTTTATTAGATTTAGACTTGTTTTGGTGATTTTGAGGGCTTAAAAGTAGCTTAGGAAGTTTTTTATATTTTTGGTACTCATATCCTATAGTCTAGTGCTCTTTTCTAGGGCTTTAACACTCTTATCCTTTTGGGGTGCTCCTGTCCAGTGCTCTGTCCTTACTACAATGTTGTTGTCCAAGAGGTGGAATTTTTCTATTATGTTACTTTACTATTTACTATTATGCTATCTTGGATTTCAACTTGGTATTATTGATTGATAGATGTGATGCTTTTGGTGATGTAGGGTGAGGTGAAAATGAGAGAGATTTATAGGGGTTAGGTGATGGAGATCTTGAGGCTGCTACCACTATCTATTGATGAGAGATAGCTTATGGATAGGGTAGGGTTAGGTCACATGTGTGACCTAGGTATATTTCAATGGGACCGATATCTAATGACCACCTTATGCAAGAGGTATAAAAAATATACATATACTTTTTGGGTTTTGATAGGGGAGATGATTATGACTTTAGAGGATGTGTATCATATACTACATTTATAGATTAGTGGAGAGTGAGTGATAGTATAGGATGACATAGGTACTGATGTGATTGATTGTGAATGTTTGTACTTTATTGGTGAGCCCTTAGGTACACATTGAAGAGGTAGTGATATTGATGTGCTATTATTAGTCATTATGCAGTATAATGTTCCATGCTTGTGAAAGTGGTTAGCTATTTTGTTGGCATATTTTATTGCTATGGATGAGCATGAAGTATTTATTGCATATAGGATACACAAGATTGTGCACAATGTGGAGGTATATGGCACTGTATTATCATGGGGGAGGACTATCTTTACCCACCTATATAGGGACATCTATAGGTTTACATAAGATTCATTCAATGGTCAGGTGAATGTGATAACCTTATTACATTGTTGGGCCTATTAGAACATAACAGTTGTGTGGCCAATTAGATTATCAAGGTTAGAGTAGGAACCTATACAATTATTTGAGGAGTGGTGGTGAGCATAATGGCTATCAAATCCCATGGGATGGACCATTATAGGTGGGTTTTAGGTATATTGGTGGTTCATAACATCATATGGAGGCCTTATACAGGATTTCCTTGATGGACAAATGATAAAATATAGATGTGATACATGAGGGTTTGCTATTGTATACATAACTACTAGGGTGGAGTATATGAGTGCTTTTAGTATGAGTTCATTATTAGATAGTTTAGGGTACCATAAGATGTGCCCCCAATATCATGGGTGTGAGTGAGGAGTGTGCAAGTGTCTAAGAGGGTAGTAGCTCATGTGAGGCCTATTGAGGTTGAGATCGCACCATTACCTTTAGATATGAGGGATGAAATCATAGATATTCCATATGTAGATGATGTTGGATGTAGAGATGTGTACAATTCATGGTGGGATAGGCATTGGTGGGATCTATTGTACCCTATTAATGTAGGGGATGATCTAGAGTATGAGGGTCCTGAGTTGATCCAGCTGATATGAGGTAAGTAGTGATTAAATTTGAATTGTGTATAAATTTGTCATTTTAGTTTGATTTCAAAGTATATAGCTAATGTAGTGTCATAATTTATACGTAGGTGAAGTGGGAGGTGATTAAAATTGACCACAAGATGGTGTAGGAGGTAGAGATGATGATTACTAGAAGATAATACTTGAATTGACACTCTAAGAGCTCACATAGAATGTACCTAATGATGTAATAAAAGAGGGATTGATATAGGGAGTGATGGTCATGGTCAGTATCCATACCCATCTATTTGACAAGGTTTCTATAGTGATAGCTACATATGTTAGGGTAGTAGGAGAGAGAGATGAGCTGAGATCTAAGCTAGATAGGCATAAAATTACCCCACCTGATTTTGGATCTATTAGTATGAGGATCATAGATGAGTATGTAGATATTTAGAGATGATATGTAGAATCACATAAGGAGAATACTTGGCTATTATAGTGAGAGATTCATCACAAGAGGCATATGATAGCTCAATGATAAATGGGGCCATCAAGTGCTAGGGTAGATTATGGGACTAGCACTGGTGGAGAGAGTGAGACTGAGAGTGAGAGTCTGACACCCATTCATGACTAATTATACTTGATAATGATGTATATGTTTTGAAAACTCACTATATATATGGATACTTATTTTATTTTGACTCATGCATATTATGTTATGGAATTTGGAGTATATTGGTATATTTTTTGTAAATGGTGTATAGAAATAGTTGATTTGGCATTGATGTTTAGGTTACATATGTTTGGTAAATTGGTATTTTGATGTGATTTGATTATTGTTTATAGGTTCAAGTGTGATGCTATTTTTTATTTTGAATCATATATGAGTAAAAAACTTTGTTGTTCGGTAATTGGTAAATTGATTTGATAAAGTGAATTAGTTTAAGATTAGTAAAATATGATATTGGTAATATCAAGATTTAGATAATTTGGTTTGGTTATGGATGGTTATTTGTAACTAATAATTTTCATTTTCAGTAGAAGGTGATGTAAGATATCACTCTATGTATATCAAACCCATGGTTGTTGTATCACTATCTAAACCCTGATGGATAACTAAACAAATGGACATACTACTCATGTTATGTAAGAACATGCCCTATATCTAATGTTGTATATAGTGATATAAATATAGATGTATGTGGAGACTCTATAATATGCAACCTCAATGGATGAATAACTAAAATTGTGTTTTGTGAAGGAGGCTCATCTATCCATAATCGTAGTGGATTGCTACATGAAATAACACCCTATGTCCTCTATTTTAATGTGAATGACTGAGCAATAAATTGAGATGGAACTATAACCTATGATGGGGGCTCAAGTAATATAAATCATAGAAATTTGCTACATGAAATAGGTCCCTAAAAAATTGGCTATAGTGAATATCTATTTGGAGTAGTACAATGTGATGTGGTTCATCTAATCTTAACTATAATGGGTTGCTACATGAGATATGAACCTAAAAACTCTACTACAGTGCCTATGACTATGTTAGATATGTATATGGAACTATAATGTGTACTCCATGGACTACACTACTATATTTAAGCTACTCTCATTGTATTGGTCTCCAAATCCTCTAAGTAGGTGGGATAGGATATCTCCTATGAGGCTCTGTCCTAGAAACCACATTACTCTCATGATGAGTAATTAATGATTCCCATGAAGGAATGTCTGGGGATGACTCAGTCATGGAGGAATGAGGTATGTGGATCCATGATGGAGGATATATTGATACCCCTAGTGTGAATGATATGATGCCATTATCAACACATCTATTAATACAGGCCTTGAGTCCATAACAATCATTATCTTTGTGTCCACAAAAATAATGATTGTTACAAAAGGGGTGATGTGGTTATCTATGTAAGATATGTGGATCTTGACTATGCATAGAAGGAAATGTGATTAACCTCTTATCTAGTAGTGTTGATAATATGGCATATGGGTTATCCCAATCTGAATCAAGTTATAGTGATTCCCTACTACTATTCTTTATAGTGCATACTATAGGTGGTGCTCTAGAAATTGCCTCTCTATTCTTAATTGGTTGCATTTTTGGTTGTGGTTTCCTATCTTGTTTGGGACATGGTGGATGTTGTGTGTTAGGAGCTGTAGATGGAAGTACTATGAAATCTAGAATAAGTTAATCAACTTAATCTAACTCAATCAATCCTAATTTATTCTTTAAGGCTAAAACTATATAACATAAATGCCTAAAAGAGGACTCTATCTAATATAATATATGCTCTAGGAGGGGTTGGTGAAACCCCTTAAAAAATATTTTTTAGACCTCTAAATCTGTTGGTTTATATATTAAGTGTAACATGTATGTCTTAAATCGTAAGATATAATCACTAACTAGGTCTAAAGGATTATGATGTAATGTGGCAAGTTTCTCATATGTAAAATGAGGTCCCATATTTTCTACGTAATATCTAAGAAATGTATCCTATATTTCATCATATGTATGTAAGGAACCAATAGGGAGTAGATGAAGGCACCAATTCTATACATTACCCACTAATGTCTAATAAAACAACATAAGTAGAATCAAAGGACTCACATGAGATGGTAAATCATTTTAAAAGGCTTTAAGGTGTACAAATGGATTTCCAATTGCATCAAATTAAGGAAATTATGGTATCTAGAAGTACTTAGGTAATAAAAATTTGATAAATGTCTTCAATAGAGGGTTACCATGCAAGTCATTGGCATCCATCTAAGATTTATATGCCTTGTTTTCTAAAGTAAGGAGATGTACTTTGTGTTTTAATTCACCAACTACATACATCATATAAATTTCTCTTGGGATGGTATATTAGTATCTTTAAGTGGTTCATTTAAACATTGAATTTGATCATTTATTTTAGAACATGGGAATGATACATTTATCAATTAGAGTATAGAGAGGGGGTGTGCTCACTTGAACCTTTGGAGGAATGGTAACTTGGGCCTTAGTAGAGGGATGTGGGATACCATTATCTTTAGTTGGAAAGTGATAAATAGGTGCTAATGTAGTAGGGGTGACTTGGGAGGTTTATTGGTATATTTAGCATTTAGTGAATCACATTCTAATTGAATAAAATATGTGATGTTATCATTGACCTGTGCATCATTTGAAATAAAATCATGTATAGAAGTAGAAGTAACATTTTTTAATGGGTTATGTTTGATAGAAGGAGTGAGAGAAGAGTTAGAAGCATGAGATGCATTTTATTCTTCACTATATGTGTAATAGTCATCATTATTACATGCATTATCACAATCAAAGTTTTCTTCATTTGAAAGAAGAGAAGTAGAAGTATTAGTTTCATATTCACTCTAATTGTCTTATTCATTTTCATGTTCACTATCATACTCATTATCACTTCCATTATCACTACAGAGAGGGGTAAGAGAAGATGTTAATTCTTTTCTAATATGAAATAAATTTTCATGTGAAATTGGAATACTATGTGCATCTATGTTATCCTTGAATGGAGTGCATGCATTATTTTCATTTTTAATATGAGAAGTGAGAGTAAGAGATTTGTCACTTAGACATTATTTTTTCATTATTTGAGATGAAAAAGTATAGTTAAGAACATGAGATGGATCATTTGAAATTTGTGTTGGAAATTTGATTCTATTTCATTTATATTATTGTAATTTGAACATAGAAGTAGAAAAAGAGAGGGAGAAACTAGGTTCAAATTCAAGAAAATTATCACAAATGAGAGGCTCACTTGGAATTGAATGAATAATTAGTGAAAAGTAAATTTCCCATTTATCAAAATTATTTTCTTTGGAAGAGGGAACAAAAGAGATAGGTTTGAGAGAAGAAGATGCATATAATTTTTCTTCACTATCACTTTCATATGAATCATCATATTCCTCATTAAAACAATAATAATTTCCTTCATTTTAAATGAAATCATTTTCCTCATTTTTGGATAATGTACAATATTGCAAATTTGTCCATTCATTGTCATAATTATAAGTAAAATTTAGAAATTTATCTATAGGATGAGAGGGAAGAAGTCCCTTAGTGTTTATTTTATTAATTTCACCAAAGAGGGTATGTAAAATTACTATTAAGAAAATAAATGCAAGAATAAATAATAACATAGGGATTTTGATAATATTTTTGACACACCAAAAAATTTGTAAAAATTCCAAAAAATTTATCAAAAAATTGTAAGGGAGGAAGGCTTGGGGTTTGAGGACCTAGTTTGAAAATATAGGGTTTTAGGTTAGAGTTTTATAAATTTGAAATTATTGAAATAATTTGAATTCTAAAACAAAATGAATAAAATAAATATACAAAAAATTAAATAAAAATCAGAATTTTGAAATTGAATTTTTGCATAAAAATGTGAAGGAAAACCTTAGAGGTACCTAAGATTTTGAGATTTGTTCAAAGTAAGTTGGGTTCACCAAATGTTTTATTATGTTTGGAAAACTAGAGTTAGTTTTTAAATAATAAAGGGGTAAAATAAAGTCAAGTGAAGTAAAACATATATTTATACCAATTTGACTAAATTAATTACATGGGGAAAAGAAATGACTTATCTAGACAAAACAGTCGTCTACAAGTTTTGGAAAAGTCCAAAAATAGTTAGGAACAATCAAGGATAAGAATTCATTTCTATATCTACAACTTAAATTTACTCGGGATAGGAGCACCCACCACTATTGTCTAGATAGGAGAACCCATCATTGTTACCTTCATAGGAGAATTTGTCACTATTTTGAAATTCTAGTGTTGTCCATTTTGATTTATAATATCTAATTATAGTATGGTCTAATTTTAGGGTCATGTAGGTGTCCTTGTTTCTTTGTGATTGCTTATATGTGCCACTGTATGACTTATTTTCTTCTCAAACCTAAATTATACATACACACATGAAACAAAAAACATATCTAAATCTAAAAGGGAAAAAATTAGGTTATGGGAAGTATGATCACATTATCTAGAACTCATATTGTCCTAATCACTACCTAGAATAACCCTCTAGTTAAGGTTTCAGATCAATTATAGTTCTCCCTTAGGGAATGTGCATAATCAATATGCATGATAGATGAAAGAATGAACTTTCACCTAGGCCCTTCCTTGATCAATCATGCAAATATATGTGTGATGTAGAATTTTTAGCTATACTATTGACTAATTTTAATTATTTAGGGTGCCAAAGTAGTAAGTTCTAGATATCAAATGCCTTGTGAAGTCCTTTATATAGGAAACTCTTTATTTTCAATTTGGGAGCTTTATTCATGCCATCCAACATCAAAAAGATAAATAAAAATTAAAGGAATGGATAATAGGGGTTCAAGACCCATTAAGCAAGGAAAAATAACTATTAGACAATAACACAAAGGAGGATAGGAGCGTCAAAAACTATAATCCACCAAAATTTTATTATCTAAGACTCCAAAAAATAGGATGGAACTAACACAAGCCAAGTCTAGGGGTCTTTAGGTGTGTATATCAATTAACTAAGATAATGAAAATGTGAAAAAAGTAAGAAACAATACTAAGACAAGCAAAATAAAGACATGGCTAGTGTGAACAAGGCTTGTATTCTCCATTCAGAGTTTCTTATGAAGAGGACTATGAAAAGACATGATATGTGTGGTTTCTTGACCAATTTAAGGTGTATAAACCTGGTTCACATTAGTCTTCATCTTATTCTTCATATCTAATACTAGTTCTATCACTACGATTCTTTTGACCACTCAAAATGTTGTCTAGGTTACATGAGATCTTTTCAAATCTCACAAATTTCTTCACCTTACCAGCTGCCCTTTCTAACTCATATTTCAAAGACTCATTTTTAGAAACATACATTGAAAATTCATCTTCTTTAGATTTTAGGCTTGTAGATAAAATTTACAATTAACGACTAAGATGCTTGAACAGATCTTCATGCTCTTTGGCATCTTCATTCAATCTTGCCTCATACACACTAAAATGATCCTCATAGTCATTGAGATTAGATTTCATCTTATTATTGATCTTCTTCTTGATCTTTATTTCTTTAAGAAAATTCATCAAAATAGTCTCACAGTCCACCTCATCTTCATCATCATCTAAATCACTCCAAGTAGACTCCTTTTGATGTGAGCAACTTCCTTCCTTAGCCATGAATAGGGATTCATCTTCAACAGGACCATCATTTTCATAATCATATTTTGAATCACTATATTCACTCTCATCTGATGAGCTACAATCTTCTTTGGTGTAAATACTCTTCTTATTCTTGAAGGACCTCTTTTTGTTGTTATAATTTCTAAATACATTCTTCATGTATATCTCCTTGTCATCATCTTGCCCTTCACCATGATATTCATCATATTTATTCTCATACTTAGGAGGACACTTATGATAAAAATGTCCTATCTCTCCATAATTTAAAAATTTGAAGGGTAATTTACCCTTATACTTCCCTAAGCTTGTGTTCAATTTCCTAGTAATCAAAGAAATTAGCTCATCTTCATTAATATCAGAAATGCCATCCTCTTTAGATTTATTACCTTGGATCTTCTTCTTTGTTTTCATTTTAGTCTTGAAAGTTTCTTCCTTCTTTGGTGTTATATCATCAATTTTCCTCATCTCATAGGTAGTAAGGGTGTCATGCAATTGATCCATATTCAATTGAGTAAGGTCATGACTCTCTTCTATAGTAGATACTTTCAAATCAAACTTGGGGGGATAGAGACCTTAATACAATTTGAATAATATTAGTTTCTTCAAGATTATCTCTAATACCTTTGATGATATTCACAATCTTATTGACTCTCTATAGAAAGGATGCCATAGTATACTCTTCCTTCATCTTGAGACTTTCAAATAGACTTATATGAGTCTACAACTTAGCAAGCTTAAACTTTGAATCTCTTTCAAAAATAATCTTCAATTTATCCCATATTTATTTGGTAAATGTATAATGAATTAATTTGGTGAACTTATTTTTTTAAATCCATAAGTGATGGCATTCATTGCCTTAGGGTTGTTCTCAAACAACTTCTTGTTTGCAACACTAGATGGAGGAGTACTATGAACAACACAACCATCCAAAATAAAGTGCCATACATGAAACCCTAGGGACATAATTTATTTACTCATCCTAACACTCCAAAATGAATAATTGGATCCATTGAACATTGGTTCTTACTTAGTAGAGAAACCACTTTGCACATTCTGACTAGCCATTGCACCTTGGATCACCTTCTAGCTGTTAAGCCTTTACCAAAGGACCTTGTTATAATACTAATTGTTAGAGGTACAATCACTAAGAGGATGGGGAATGAATTAGTGATCCCAAACAATCTAACTTCAATTATTATCTTTACAAATACTTTTCCAATTACTATAAGTATTCATGAAGCATACATATCATTCATAATAATAAGAAAGAGAGATAATGCAAGATCAATACATAATAGATGACATACATGGGAAACCCTTTTAGAGAATAAAACCCACTATTAAATGTAATTAAACTACTATCCTATAACAATAAGATCCAATTTAGACCATCTATAAATGATTAAGGAACTACAATCCCTATTTAGTAAGATTTCAATCCCGCAAGGTGCTATGACACCTATCTAGCTGAGTTACAACAAAAACTAGACCTTTTAGAAACTTTCACTTTGCAAGGAAGATAAAATAAGCTTATTGTTAAGCTTCCACAATAATACCTATGAACACATCCACATTTTCATTTATGTCTTCAACACTTAATGATGGACCACTTATTATCACTCTTCACCTTCGCTCACTCTCAATCTACAAGAGCACTATTCTACCAACAAATTTATGACCTATAGGTCATAAAAATAGTCCTCAAACTGATATTATATTTAACTCATCTTCAAGGCACTCTACCCCTCCTTCACTCCAAAAAAATAAACACAATCCTCTCTCTAATCTCTCCTTAGTCTCTCATATAAAGTCTAAAACCCATCATCTTTGGTTCCACTATTTATAGAGAAATCTTGATAATCACTACTTTGGTCATCCATTAATCATGCCTTAGCCCTTAAGGAATATCTCACATAAATACATGGCTCAATGTTATCTTCATAGGTTGGCCATAACATCTATGGGTCACCCTTAAGCAACTACACCTTTTAATAAGGCCCTTTTAGCTCTTATAGGTCTCATGGAGACCTATTCACCCATTTATCTCACCCTAGACCAAAAAAATAACATAAGACCAATTTAAAATACATGGGTCCACTCTTTATGTACCTTTTGACATCCTCAAATGATTATAGTCATTTTAGCTCACGTATATGTATGCTCAAACACCTCAAATAGAGACTTGATGCGCACATTCACCCTGAATGAACACATAGTCAACTTCTTAAACATTATTCATACTCAAGATAGATTGATCACACCTTTAAAATACACATAGAGCATCCTCATGGAGTATATAACACTCCCCAATAGCCAATTCATCATGAGACATTGTAACATCAATACAAGCTTGAATATCCTTCTCAAGTTACTTGCATAATAAGAACAAACACACAATCAACTTATAGGATTAATATTTTTGATTGTACTCACTTATAAATTTTCAAATATATATATCCAAATGTTCTATGGAGTCTTATACCACTTTGATTTTTACAATACTAGAAAATTCATCTTTTATCTAAAGATATGGTCTAAAAACTAGACACTAGTTTTTTCTTTTACAAATTCAAATATTCAAATGCAAATGGTCACAATTAACATTAGAACACAATGATCAAATCTCATGGACTCTTAGATCATATCAATTTGAACACATAATCACTAATGCCTAGATGTTAAACCTTAGTCATGTTGGCCTCATCTTATGTAATGTGGGAACTTTGACTCAATGCACTTCGTTGATCTCTATGGATTAATCAAGTATTTAACAATTAATTCTCACTGTTTGATCAATATATACAAATTCCCACTCACTATTGGATCATTATCCTATACATTTTCTCAATCATTAAACATCATGTACATATCCTTATCATAATACTTCCTAAATTATTAGAACAACGTACATTATTTATCCTGCTCGAGCTTTAACTCATTCAAAAAATGACCAAGTATGGGAACCATTTCGATATGCTTGAGTAGCCATTTTTGTACCTCAATAACTTCTTCTACACTTATGCTCATGATCTCAAATTTGGACCAGATGATCTCCTCACATAGGAGAATCCAACCATGTGACACATAGCTCCTAAAGACTTTGCATGTGAAAGATATATCTCTATTAAAGTTCCTTCTCAAAATCTTCTATCACATAGATAACCATGTCAAAAATATTGATGGAAGACCAAATTTTATCCTTCATAACTTTTTCCATGCTTTAGTGCATGACCTCAATTTTAACATAAATCATCTATGCTCAAAACTTAATAAACCCATATGATTAGATTATCTTGACACCTTCACATGTGTAAGATATAACATCATCAAAATTCTCACTTGGTTCTTTCTACCTCATTGTAAAATTAGCCATGGGAAAACACAATCAAACTACTTGGAAACCCAATTTTGCATATGCATATCTTTTGATGTGCTATACTGAATGATCTAAAAATTAGCATAAATAAACTAGGCATAAAAATTAACAAACCCATATGATCATTTTATCCTATCACCTTCATGTGTGTGAATGCTGACCTCATCAACATTCTTAATCAACTCTTTCTAGCCACATTAAAAATTTGGCTAAGTATGGGAAAATAATGAATTTTGACTGAGAAGCCAACTTTTCACCCTCATATATTTAACCACATTTTATCTCATAACTTGAGATCTAATACATAAAAAATAGTGACTAGTGTGATCACAACCATATGACCAAATTCCCTTGACTCATTCCTATGTGGTAATGGTGATGTAATCAAACTACCTACTCAGATTTTTTGCCATTGGACCCAAAGTGTCTAGATGAAAACTATGGACAACTAGATGAATTCCACTTGTGAACACAAGCTCTCAAATCATAGATAACATATTAGGTACCTATTGTACATGATATAATAAAAATACTCATGCCTAAACATATATAACCATGTCAACACTAAATATCAACCAAGCCACCTTCGAGCATACAATAACAAGCACCTTACACACTGTGTCATTTTCACTTAGGCTATCAAAGCACTTCATCCACTCACTAGGGAACCTCTATGACATCACCCTGACATCAATTACAACTCTCTAATATATAATATCCTACATGATCATCATCATGGAGAGAGTGTGTACACATAACATAGACCATATGATTGTGGGGACCCAATAGATGACTTTACATCTTATAATTTTTCTCTTAATTCACATTTATTAGGGTATTTAGGAAAACAAAGAAAATTTACATTTTGAGGGTAGTGAATTAACCACAATAAAACATGAATTTGTGTTCATAAAACATGGGATCAATGGGGGTATATTCAAGTTCTCTATGGTTTTGGTTAGGTGATGCAATAAAATGAAAAATGTGATATCACTATTAGTGTTGCATTTTCATCAAGGCAAAACATGAGTTCACAAAGGGGAAATATAGGTTTAAAGAGAAGTAGAACATGAACATAGGATTTGGAAAAAATGAGTTTGAAATTTGAAATGTGGGTGCATGATTATAAGATGAAAGTTTTTGTCTACATCAAAAGAGTGAAAAAATGGATGAATAAATTCAAAATCAAGTGATAGAGATGCAAATTTGTGAAAATAGATGTGATTTGGGTTAAGTAGTAGTGAAGGAAAAATTAGTTAAAGATTAGGAAAATGGAAAAAGTGAAAATGAGTTAGATGAAGGAGATAGTTAAATAAGTGATATAAATGGGTTGATACATGTATTTTTGATATGTAGGGTTTTTTACCTTTGATCAAGTAATTTTGTCAATGCTTAGTGATGTTGAGAGATATTCTACTCTAGATGATGAAAGGTTCATTGTGTTGGAGCTAGTTGGTATGTACCACATGGCATGTATGTTGCTTATTCTTACTGATAGAGAATTTATCACAACACTATTAGAGAACTGGTATAGAAAGAAAAACACATTTTAGTATGTCATAGGGTAGATGTTGATTACAATGTAGGATATCTATAGAATTTATTAGATCCTAATTAGGGTGATAGATTATACTGGTAGTCCTAATCTTAGATGACCATAATGATTTGCTTGGTGGGCCATGTGAGAGTTGGATTATACTAGGGTGGTTGAACATAAATCATTTATATCACTATCTTATAATGGATTGGTTGACTGTGACATTTTTTTCTCTTATTAATAGCATCATACTACTTGATAATAGTGTATAGTAGATTCCTATTAAACTAGGGGATGTGGTTGTTGATATGGTGGATAATTAACAAGTATTTACATGGGGGATGATAGTGTTGACATAGTTATATAAGGACTTACACTTGACCACTTATAGATTTAAGGTTAGTATTGGTGTGACTACATTGTTATAGATTTGGTCATGGGAACATGTGGATATTAAGAGGCCCATGGACATGCATTGATAATAAGCACCTAACGAGCCCATGTTCTATGAATAGAAAATTATTGTGAGGGACATAGGGGCTATATGGGAGAATTAAATTTTTATAGGTGGGCCTTAGATGATTTTTCAATATCTCAAGTGACCTATATATCTATAGAGGTTTCTAATGGGGATGGGTGGAAGATTAGGACTATAAGTAATTTATGATGGAAGAGTATTATTATTTTAAACTTTTAAAAATTGGTAAGTAAAAATTTTATGATATTAAAACACTGAATCTAGTAAATTAGGGTAATAATATGTAATAAATACAACCACTGATTTGGTACAAAATTGACTAACTTTGAATTTTCTAAAAATATAAATTAATAGTGTAAATAATATCTTTGCTAGAAAATAATTGAGATGAATGATATGGAGGCTAACAACTAAAATAGAGGCTATTATGAGTGTCAAAATAGGATCCTAAAATGATAACCCATCCTATATATTATTTACAAAATTATATAGTAGCACCATTATTGGATATATGGTGGTATTGTCCCTATTTTAGTAGTAATGTCCTCTGTGTAGGAATATCTTGAGCTTCTAGGTGATCCTGTGTTTTGATATATGAGATAGTTTCCTATGTGAATGAGTTATAAAACCCTATATATTACTTATTTTGACTAAATTTGTGAGCAAACCCCAATCCTCTATATTACTAGGGCATCTGATTGATATAAGCTAAATAATGTGTTTGTTAGTGGGGTAGACTAGACATCCTCAACACTTTGCTATGATGAGAGTTGTCTATATACTAATTATCTAAGAAGGGATCAATCCTAATGTAGTTCTACCCACCTAAGTGATGGTGCAAGTACAAGTGAATCTAGTATGATAGTTTACTTGAGTGATTTGAATGTGCTTGAGACTAGAAATTTGGGTAATTTGAGCTTAGGCATGTTGTAGATGGTGGTATGCATAAGAAAGGTAGAACAGGGATTGATAACCTTAATTATGCATAACTTGTTCTAAGTTTTAATGTGTATTTTTCATATTATTTCCATCTAGTCATTAGAGGGATAAAAGTCATGTATTTATACGAATTTGATACTTATAAAGGCTCCTAAAGAGTTTTAGGCCAACCCTATGAGGTTTTAGATTTGAAAAGACATCTATTTATGAAAATGAGAGGGAAAGGACATTAGTGCCATTATTGAAACACTATCACCATGTGGCACTACTATCCTTATTATGATGTTAATGCCCAAGTGGTAGAACACTAGGCATGAAAGGCTAGGATGCAAGAATAAGGGTTTAAGATTACTTTAAGGATGATTATGGATGCTTGTGGCTTGCACAAAGGCTATATAAGTGTTAAAATAGGTTTTAGGATATGTCTAACATTAATCTAGGGATAATTAGTGTAAATTAACATTCTTAGCAATCAAATATCACTTTTAGGTGATTATAGTTATATTATAGGGAGATAGGATGTGATGGTAGAGTGATATCATCCTGATTAAAGTTATTTTCTAGTTTGGTCACTAATAAGGCATTTCATAGGGCACTCACATGTTTGCAGAGGTCACCAAAGAGAGATCCTTATGGGTTTGATGCATTACCAATGTAATGGCAACCACAAATTTTGACAAGTTAGTGGTAATGTCTTAAGACTATTAGATAGTTATAGAATATCTTAGGGTTACAACATATTATGGTGGATGGTGGGTATATCAAATACCCATAGATTGACTTATCCAATAGAGCATGACCATAAACTATAAAATGATATTTTTTAGGTGGTGTATGGGTTTAGATGGAAGAAAAAACTGAGGCCATATTAGATCACCAACTAAGGTAAAGTAGGAGGATAGGAGGATATGGGAATGGATGGGGTGGACATGGATAAGGAGGAGGGATGAAAACACATGTAACATAGGTTTCCTAGCCTTGGAGAGGGGATTAGGTAGGGACTTCTCATCCCCCTATAGTAGATTTAAATTAGCTATAAAGTGAGATCTAGGTTCAGGATTATGAGATATCAAGGGTGGTATAAGAGGGATATAGTATATAGAGATGAGTGACAACCCTGTAGGGAGAGGTGACTAGGTCATATGGACATATTATTCAAATGGATACTCATATGGCCTCAATATTTCCACATGTGACTACTTTGAGGGTCAGGTGATCACCCTATATACTCAAATCACACACCATGGTATACAGATTTCCACATTACATGGTCATATCACATAGTTGTAGTTAAGTCATGATTATATGACTAATTTTAGACAAAAATACAATAGAAGGATGTAGATATTCATTCCTTAAAGACTAAGAGAGATGCAACTCTAGATTTTTTAGGATTATTCCAGTTGGGTAGATAATTGATAAGGGTTAGTGCTATGAAAAAACACTAGAGATATTTATATGAATAGGTTGTATTGGTAGGTTATAGAAATACATCATATAAAGAGAGTGTTTTCAAGATGGGGCCTCTTTTATGTCTAGGACATATACACATTCAATGCTGATTCATGGATATTATAGATGATCATGTACTTAGTTTAAATATGATGTGATGTATTTATTAATGTGATGTAATTATTTAATCTAAGATGATTATGGATATTACAAGGATGATATCATGTGTATGTTGTTATCTTGCGATGTTAATCATGTGATGTCATATATTGATGCTCTTATCTTTAAATATATTTGTCATGTCAGTTAGTTTTTGGATTATGTGGATATAATGATGTTAGTCTAAGTGGAATGGTAAGTTTAGATCATAAAATCATGGTTATATGATAAAATTGATTGTTATCACTAAAAAATGTTAGATTATATAGTAATATTGATGATTTATGTTAGATTAGATGAGGTCAGTCGTGGTTGTGCAATATGGATATGTGATGATGTATGGAATATATGAGATGTTTATATCCATTTGTGTTTTTCAATACATTTTAACATAACACTAGGTAATATGTACCATGCCATGTATGTAGTCATGATGGCATTTGGATAGAGTGGATAAAGGACTAAATCTAAAAAATTATATACATGTGATGTTTTATGTGATGCAAAAATAGTATCGATATGACCAAGATGACACCATGGAATTATGCCAAGTATAAAAAAGACATAAAAATACTAGATAAAGTCAAGAGGACTAATTTTTAGGACACATAAGTGAACATATAATCATGAAAACATGCTAAAAGTACATACAAAACATAGGTATAAAAAATATAAGGTTATGCAAGCATGAAGAGTGTTATGGATTAGGTATTTTAAAAAATAAGAATTAGGTGAACAACCCAAGATTATATTATACCCGTGCCATTTATTTTTTCATCAAGTTGAAATGGAGACACAATAATGATGTGATGAATAATATTGATAGATGTGCAGAAAAAAGGATGATGAAGAGGAGAATGAGGTGCATAACTTAAGGTGAGTGAAAGTGTAAGGGAATTACTTAAGGAGATATATACATATGTGGACCATTTAGGTGTAAAATTAAATACATATGGAGTAGCCAAGACATGAGGACTTGACTAGTGATTATGTGATCATGGGGGTTAAAAGATAAGTAATAGGGGAAAGGAATGAAAGATCTAGATGACTCTCTAGGGGTCTTCTAATCTTTCCCCTTTTAACATGTTGAATTTTACTTCTATCAAAACTTCATTTCCATACTACATATTCTTCCTAATAAGTAAACTACATATTGTAGATGATATTTTGTGATTATGTAACACCTCAATATTATACAGCTAGCAAAACTAGACCTTAGATATTCCTCTTAGTTATACACTTGCTTTGCTTCTATAAGCTTTGCATCTACTCTATCTTATTACCCTTAGCCCATCTCTTGGTCCAAACATATTATGTATTGATGACATAAACATACCATATTGCCTAAAATGATTAAAATGTAATTATCTTACACCTCTACAAGTTTTGAGCCTATGCCTACTCTCCTTTTCCCTAAACACTAACATCTAGGATAAATAGTAGCTTCAACATTACTAACCTGACTTAATGAAAGTGTCTAGTGACTTAAATTTGTCCAAATTACAAATGAAACATATTAAAATGGTTGGCCTGAGTGATTTAATGTGAGTTATCTCTTGAAAGGATTGGAATAAATATAATATCAATCCTTATTCATTCACAACCTAGGAATACCTAGAAATCAGACCAAAAGAAAATTTAAGAAGCACTCAAGTTACCAAAATATTTATTATTCCATGCTATTTCGATACTAGTCAAAGGAAAATACCAACTACATGTTTGAAGTACTAAAGGAAAAGTCATAAGGTTATATTTTCCAAGTTAAAAGCTATGTCACTATTGTACTTAATTTACCCACATTGCATGATTCACACACAGGCCAATGCATAGGGGATAAATACATGAGTTTAATGCCCTCTTATATAGTATTGGTTATGTATGGAATTACCTATTATAATAGGGTTATTTAAGGTTGAATAAACACCATGTTCCCACTAACCCATTGCCCCAAGGTCACATTGATGATGGAAAGTTAGGGTTTCACCATGTCACTAGGAACAATAGTCCATGACCTAGATCTAAATGCACTAGAGCAAATGTGAGTTAAAAATGAGATGCATCTAGGTGGTCCAACCTATTTTAATAGATATTTAATATGGTATAATATTATCAAACCCAAACACTAGTATCGATGCAACTGTCTCATACTGATGTAACTATCCAGAGAGCCAAAGGTACTAGATCTAGAATCTGATGATTGATACAGAATTGTATTCCTACCTACTTACTACCTATAATATATCTAACACTAAATTAGAATAAAAATATTTAGGTACTTTATTTTATGTCATATATATTTAATATAACTATACTTTCCATTAATATCCTATCTCAATTTCATAAATTTAGTATATGTTACATCTAAATTTAATAGATTAATTAGCTTAGTGTAGATCTGATATTCACCCTTGTGACCTATTATTTCTATATCCTTGACCCTTTTTAACCAAGTAGGGTATTATCTTATCCAAGTTAGGGTTAAAAATTTGATGAACTAGATCTTTAAACATCATTGTTATATAAACATTGTTTTGTAGATGTTTATCTCCTTCCTTGTCTTAATATTTATGTTCTTTTTCTCTTTTATCATGGATGACAATGATTGATTTTATTATTATGGATGTGAAGCCTTTAAAAAAAAATCCAAGCAAGGATCCAAATCCATTACTCTTGTATCCCTATGAGTGTTAAGGCAAACAATATAAAATATTTGAATGGTGATAGCTATTATCCCTCTAATCAGGTCCATGTTCCCATCCTTTCAAGACATGATGTGAACCATAAAAAGGAGGATCTCAAGAATATGGATTTATATTATATATGAAATTTGACACCTTTTTGAGATAGATAAATTTAATTTAATCATGACATTTTTTTTTAACTCCATAAGGAAATCATGGAGGATTTGTAAATAATTAATGAAGGGGATGTTCTCTCTAGTTCATTGAAAAGAACCCATCATATTCTTACATTTCCAAACAATATTCCCATTATTAAAGATGATAATCCTTCTTGTCCTTCATTTGATATATATATATATATATATATATATATATATATATCAAATGAAGGACAAGAAGGATTATATATATATATATATATATATATATATATATATATATATATATATATATTTGAAAGGTTAACCAATAAATTATGGCATCTTTACCAAGTCATATTAAGCCATCAAGAAAAAGGAATAATTATGCACCTATAGACCATTACAAACACAAGGTACCAAAAATTTCCAATATGATAATAGTGGATGCATCATGTTCTCTATGTCCTTAAAAATCCTCAATAAAAATATTAAATAATTTTAGCCTTATATATTTTCTTAAATATCAATATCAAGGACAAGGATTGAGGAAACATGAACAAGGTGTAACCCATCCTATAGCTCTCAAATGTAATCCAAATCGACAAGGTGTATACATCTAAATTTGATTACTTCATTTATCATCACTAATATTACTATTATTCAACACTAATTTAACTTATTTCATCTAATCTCTTTTATTTTTTCCTAATATCACCCCTTCTACTCATTTATCTAACAACCCCCTTCATTATTCTTCATCCACTAGCCTTATTCCTACCCCACAAATCAATTAATTCACCTAATTCCCTATTATCCACTAACTAATCCTACTTATCCATTATTTTTAAATTTTAAATTACAAACCCACCTACCCTAGCCTATTCCTATACTTTCTTACATCCCTAATCCATAATCATCTATCTAATCACCTCACTGAATCATTTACTAATATTGCTTATCCTCTTAATGGGTTCTATAATTATCCAATTATAGAACCCTCTATATCTTATCCATCCTCTCTATAAGCCTATTTATAGAGGACTTAATGGAATTTTTAATTCCTTTTTAATCCTCCCTTAATTTCCTATCTAAACACACCATCTCCCTTGATTAAAAGCAACTAAAAATCTATGAACCTCCATGTTATCATTCTAGTCTTGAATCAAACTAATCCATACAATCTAAGTCATTGATCAAGATAAAATCATGTAAAAATATGAGTCTACTTGTAAGAAATCCTACATCCATAATCATTTAATATTTTATTATTTTCATCTCGATTTGGATTATTTAGATTTTAGAATGAAAGGCAAGTATGAATGTTTCATTTGTCTTTGCAATTTATTCCTAATTGGTTCCAAATTTTAATGGTAGATTGATATTTTGAGTTATTTTGGTTAATTTGCCTATCCAAATATATTTTGATCAAAATATTCATCTCAAATTTGGTGACCATAGTGGGATCCATCTATTTGGACTAAACTTGTGTGTTTGTAGTACTTGACATTTACCTTTTAGGTTAGATCGAAGATGGATTATGGTTCAAATTTTTAAAAATATCACACTCCAAGTGAAAGGTGGTATTTTTATCTAAAATGAAATTTTGTATAGGTGATTCTGACATTATTAGTTTTAGTTTTAAACAAACCACTAATTATTTACTTTTATGGCATATTTTTGAACTTTTGAAAAATTGCCTCTCAATAGAGGTGATTTTGAAAGATAGATGCAGTTTTGCTCCTGATAAGTGCAATTTTGATCTTAAAAAAAGTTTACTAACCAAATTTTTTTGTTTTTGATATCTAATAGTTTTGTTTCTCTTATTTTAATGTGATCTATTTATAGGGAGGAAGAGATTTTTCATAAACAACATTAAACATTCCTAAAATTCCCCTTTTGACTATTTGGTGCAATACATCCTATTCATAGAGGGATTTTAAATTTAACTTACATTTTTGTATATCATAGAGGTGTTTTTTCTGGTACTTAGATAATAATTTATTTATTTTTGGTTTCTAGTCTTTTGTCATAAATATTTAGAGTTCTACTCTTTTAAACAATCTTAGCACATCTCTATACATTCTATATATATTATAGATTTTTGATTTTTGAAAAACTGCATCTCAAAATAGATGATATTGATTTTCAAAGTTAGATTTGAATATCCATTAATGGTTTTGACCTAAGACAAATCTATAATGCATTTACCTACTTGTTTTTGATATATATCTATCTTAAACAAGATAAAATCAAATTTTGCATTTAAAACATGTTATTTTTATAGTCGATTTTGAGATTTATAATTTTTTATATCAATTATGAAATCACCTCTCAATATAGGTAGTTTTTAATTCCCAGAGGTGATTTTGAATAACCATAGTTAGTTTTGCCTAACTATACAGTCATAACTAATAAACCATCTACAAAAATGTATATTTTATAGCTATAGCTATCAACTATGGTATCACACTCTTTGAAAGTGATTTTTCATAGCAGTAACTATGAATAAATGATTTTGACTTTTAAAATTATGATTTTAAATTCATTTTTGTATTCAAATTGTCATTTTTGAGTGCATTTTTAAGGATCATTTTAATTAATTTGGAATCATTCCAAGGGTTTTACAAGTCCCAGATTCAATTTGGAATCAGGGGCATTGCCTTCGACCCCACCCTATATTACAATAGGGAGAGTGCTTGGGGTGTTACCCTAGAACCCACAAGGGGTGCTACCCCTTAACCCCATAAGTGGTGTTGCATCTTAACCCCACAAGGGGTATAACCCCTTAAACCCACTAGGGGTTACTGCCCCTATACCCCCACATCGTGGCCCATCATCTAAAAATTTTATAGTTTAAAATCAATATTTTTTTGACGTTTTTATTAAGGATTATTGGAGTAAAATTTTGTTTCTTACAGGGGTTAATCTAGTGGTAATTTTAGCTTAATAACATCTTCTCTTGTATGTCATATATTTTTTCTAACATCTTATGTTGTAATTTGCCCCCCAAGATTGCCAATTAAAACTACTAATCACTTGCTTTACAGGATACTTAGCAAATATTTTGGCATTTTTGAAAAATATCTTGTATATATTTTATGTATATCAGACTTAATTAATCAGTTAATAAATATTTTCCTTCCTTGAGTGTTATCTAAGGGTTTTAGTGGTGTATGCTCTCTTACTTGTGTCCTAATGACAAGTCTTGGAGGATCAAAAATCACTAATAAACCCTCCCATTTTTATTTTTCAAGGGAATCATGATGTGGAAGTTATTCCCATGAACTTGCCATATTCCTAGGGGGATTGTGACTATAGATTTCACCACCACACAAACATCCACACTCTATGATATAGTGGAGTATAAAAATTAGGGAAAACTATTGTTAGGCTAAGAGATTGACCCTATATAGGTCTTACTTAAAGGGGAAGAGTTAACTCTGTGACCCAAGTATTAGACAACACCCTACAAAAATTTGGGCCCCACATAATTAGCATATATAAAGGATGCCCATATAAACCTCATGTAAACCTAATATATGACCATCAACCATAACAAATAAATTACTATCAGAGTTAGTATTAGTTCCCAAGTGACCATCATATATAGATGAGGTTAATATTATTTTGGAGATTTCATAATAGGTCACTAACCTATAGCCTCACTCGTGAAGCTATTAGATGGTGCATTCATCAAGTTATACTCCCAAATCAAATTACTAACAATAGGTCTATGGTTTTATTGACTTGGTGAGTGTTATGATAGAGTTATGTTGTTTATGAGTTAAGTCATCCTTTTACTCAAACCTATACATACCTATCTAGGTCTCTTTCATATATCATCTAGTATATCCTTGTCTCATCATCATATCATTCTATACATCCTTATCAATATCCTCTTGAACATATTTGTACATCCTTTTAAACTTATTTCATCTTATGTTTGGACCTATATATCATTACCCCTCTCATATTAGTCACATCCTATCTTAGTCTCATCCATATAGTTCTATTCATAACCCCATCACCTACATATCCTAATCAAGTCTTGTCATTCATCTATCACATATTATCATAGTCTAGCGTCATATTATTCATTTAACCTTAACATTAATAATTTCTAGTGTCATAAGAATATGTCCAACTTATATATAACCAATCATATCAAATTTATTTTATCACCTTATCCTCACATCATCTTGATTTACTAATCTTTAGTCCCTAGTCCAAATTGGTCATTCACCTTGACCTTGTCTTGTCTAATCACCTTATCCACCACTTTATTAACCTACCCCAATAATAGTCCACCTCTTCATCTCCCTATCTATACTAGACATATTTTCAAGACTATAGTCATATGTTATTCCTCATCCACATTAGAAAAATAACTCTTTTTATTAGGGTCTTCATCATTAGCTTATTTATGTCTAATCAAGTATGAGTCATAATCATAATATTATCAACCTATCAATCAAATGACCTCATATTATTTGATTTGATCATATTAGTCTTGAGATATCCTTAATATAATAAATCCATAGTCACTCTTGGTCAATCTATCCACCTATCAAATCTTAGATCTTGTCATAGCTCACCCCATCGAATCCAATTAAAATCACTAAAGTCTAACTCACATCCTCATATTGGTCAACTTAAATACTTTATTATCTCATACAACATATCATATCATCTATTCAAACTGGAGATCAAATTAAATCATGAATTTATCCAAATTTATTCCAGACATCCCATCTTCATCCCTCAATAGTTCCATTTAATCCCCTACAACTATCGATTAGGTTTGGTGAACCACATCATCCATATTTTCTCCCATCTTTGTCCATGGCATCTAAAATAGATTTGGTTAATACCTTGATTGAGAAATGTCTAGTCATTAATAGGGATGTGATCCTATATTAACTTATTGAGATAAGTACTCCATGTCATATAGACATCAACCCCATCCACCCAACATTACCTCCAGTCTACACCCATCCATATAAGATAAATCCTAGTCTTCACACCACCCAATCCCATTCAAATCCTCCATCCACTAGTCATGATCACTCATCTACCCCTTCATACTCTAGCAAAGGGAATCCTATCTTGGCCACATCATCTAATAATCCACCCACCCAATCATGTTAATAACTATCTGATCTAAAGTCCAATGCTTCCACATCTGGGTCCTAAATTGAAGAGAGGCCCTATACTCATCTTATTATAACCCTAGAAACCCTCTTCCACTAGCTTATTTCCAATGGTATGATGGTCTATCTAACCACATTACATCTTAATCTTACAAATCCTAATCCCTCTTATTATAAATCCAACCAATATTATATTTATCACCAAACTTGGTGACATACCATTAATCGATGTCCTAATTTCCAAAATTATGTTCAAGACCTCATCGACCATGGTGACATTGAAATCAAGAATGAATCAGATAAGTCTACATCCTTGGGTGAATAAGAAGATGAATTTCAATATTCCATTCTTGATCATGATCAAGCCCTTACCTTTCTAATCTAAGGTTAAGACACCATATCCATACTCTATGGTCCCCCTATATTTGACAAATCCTTTATTAAATATGAGTCCATTCCCCACAAACCTAGTTCCCCTTATCTAATGAGCCTTTATTCCATAGACTTATCTTTGGTGAATCTATTATCCCTCCATCATCTTTATCATGATGAGAGGTCACTTACAGATAATGGATCCTCTATTAGTAGCCTTACATCAGAATAAACATCATAGTCAATACAAATTTTATCTACATTGGGATCATGTTCAACACCAATATATAAATTATATTCATAATCATAAAAATCATCCCTCAAAGATGTTTTAATAGATGATGACTATGTCTACTATTTTAAAGATACCTATAATTTAAATGACAAGCAATCACTAGGCATATATTTTGATCCCAATTAGGGTGATGAAGTCATAACAAAGTTTTAAAAAGGTTTATTTATCAAATATAGTCAAAGTTAATATAATCCTACTTTATATTCATGTACTACAAATAGTCTTAATTATCCTTTTACTGATCTTGAGGATATTTTCTTTGATGTTGAAAATGGGCATCCTAAAAACCCCTATGAAGACCATGTTGCCCCACCACCCCTCATTGATCTCCTCATACCATATCCACTACCTTTATCCATCATAAATCCTTTTTTTCTTATCAATGATCATATAATCACCTACCTCCATAGAGATGAACAAGAACATATATCATTGGACCCTTCCTTGAGCAACATGATATGTGCCACTAATACAAAGGTCAAAGATCATCTTCAAAATATCATTCATGATGATCAAATCATATTTGATCTAACAAATCATAATCAAGGAAAGTTAAATCATCAACCTAATAAAAAATTGTCTTCCCCTTGTAAAACCCTTTTAGAGGCACTAGGAGACCATCAAATTCAAAATATTCATCATCCATAAAGTCAAAGATCAATATCCTCTAGTGAATCCCAATATTAGGCACCAAGGGAAAATCAAAATATACTCAAGTTTGAAAATCAAAATAAAGTCAAAAGTAGTATTAATATGGATGATAATCCTTTAAAAAATTATATCAAATAAGAATCTTATAGTCCAAAAGTTTTGGCTCTCTTACAATCTTTTATTAACTAGAATCAATTAAACATGGAACATCTAACATGTCCAATGATGTGTTTGAATGCTAGTACCACTCCTCAAACACCCATCACCCATTCCTATCACAATCCTACCATCCAATAAAGTCTTATATATCAATATAAAATCCAAAACCCATCAACTCCACACCTCACAAACCCAAGTAGCATTATCTCTCCTAGGGATAATGAAGACACAGTCTAGACGTTTAGATGGGTCTCAATTAAGAGTCAACAAAGGTCATACAAACATTAAAACATCTAGTATTGATAACATAATCATGTAACCACATATTTTATATAATATGTGTTGGATTAATATCACAAAAATGTCTACATATTTTATCTCACCTACCTCTAATAAATCAATATGTTGTCAAGAAAGTCAAAAAATAAAATAAAAAGTCAAATAAATAAATAAAAATGAAATAAAAATCATTCATCCAATGGTGAAAACTAGACTTATTTCACCTTTGGAAAATACCATGATGAAAATTGATTTCTAGCTTCATGGTAAAATAATCTATTATATGCATTTTACCTCAATGCTTGGGGGCAAAATCCATCCCTTATTAATCCCATCTCTATCATATCCCTCTATCTGTTATTCCTACACATCATCTACCATCATATATTGTATCCTACTATGTCCATATTTTATTATAGTCTTGACCTTCATAAGGGAGTGAAATATGTATTGAGAAATATTCTGGAATCATCTTGGAATATCTTCTACTTGACACTTAGGCAACTAGACATTTGGTTCCCTCACAATGTGCTTGTTGGCAATCCCTAGTCCATTCATCCTCATCCACCAATTTTTTTGAGAATTATCCAAGTAAATTTGTCATTCCATCCATACATATCCTTATTATTAGTCTTGGTATTCCATTTTATAGTAACCCCATTTATATAGTGTACATACATATTCTCAAAAGACCTAAAAAGTGAAATATTCTAAAAACCATTAAAATAATAAAATCCACAAAATCTCAAAACCACCTCAGTCATATTTTCATATGTCCTAAATATCCCATTCATCCTATATAATGTCTTAGACATATTAAACATATTGTCTTATCTTATGTGTTAGTGGTCTCATCATTTTTTCATCTTGTCTTGTCATATATCATAATCATGACATACAAGTCCTTATTGATAACCTTATCTTAATCCAAGTATTTACTCAAAATATATAACCCTATCTAAATAAATGTCCCTAATATAAATTCACATCACATAATCATGACCAAATTATTCCAAATCATCACCTAATCAATCATCTAATCAACTCTCATTAAGATAATTAGACAAGACAAAATAACACTGCATGCATATACTTTTGTGTGTTACTTGTCTACTCTTTGTTGTTTAACTTGTTTAAATATATTTTATCATGTATATATCTACATATGTTTTATTTTCTATATTAATATTATTTTAATAATATATTAATTAATCTTGCATCATGTATATATTTATTTATTGGGAAATGAATGAAGATGCTATGATGACACCAAAATCTATAATGATGATTTTAGTTTCCCCCAATGATGCAGATTTTGCTATTTGACCCTTTTATGATCTTGAAATTTATCATAACATCATCATATTCATACTTATATAATTGGGAATACTTCATATTACTATATTTACATCAAATCAATTAGACTGTGATGATCCTTATTACAACAATGATGAATTTATAATAGACTACACTCATCATTTACCTTATCCTCTATCACATAATACTTTATCCTGCCATCAATTTTATCATCTAGGTATAATAATATAACATAACCACATGTAATAACACCTAATATCCCATATATAATCATCCTAGGACTTTATCTTCAAGCTAATAATCCAAATCCACTTGCCTCGTATCCAATAATTCCTCTAATTTTTTTTATCATTACAACCAATCATCCATCATCTCTCTAGTCATCAAAATCTAACTTTGAAGGATTTAAACCCAAGATATATCATTAATGATAAGAATTAAAGTGACAAAAAAAAACATGCAAAAAAAACTAAGTTACCTATCAAAATCAAACCATAGTGACAAGAGATTTAAAGTCAGAAACCAAACATATTGGATAAAAACCTGCACAATCTTATTAAAAGGCTTGAAACAATTATCTCCACAAGTAAAATATTTGATCAAGATCACAAGATAATAATAGAGAGAGATATGTTATTCTTAATGAGGAAAATAAGAGAGGAAGGGCTCTATTATAGAACTAGAGGAGAAAAATGAGAGTTACATAGAATCCCATTATGACCTTACAATCCCCCCAAGTGTGTGCCACTTGTGTCCTAGACTCTAGTCCCTTAAAAAGAGAAATGAGGTGTTTTTTATGTGGAGAAATGAGTTACTAATGAAAGTAACTCCCAAATAAATAAATCCAAATTAAAGGGGTGAGTGACACCTCATGAAATCCATATTTATGTGAATTAATAATTCACACAAATATAAATTCTTCACACATGAAAAATAGACTTAGGATAAAATAAATTATCCTAAATAAAAGGTAATTCTAATACTCTCCCTAAAAATTTATTTATGGGTTTACAAATAAAAAATAAGGGAGGAAACATCACTAACTCTCCCCCTTGATGAGAACTTCCTTAAATCCTAACTTGTTACAAAAGAAAACAAACTTAACTTTACATAGAGGCTTAGTGAATATATCAACCATTTGATCTTTAGTAGGATAGAAATAGAGAATAATTTGATTTTATTAAATAATTTCACACTAAAAGTGATGTTGAATCTCAATGTGCTTGGACCTTCCATGAATAACTAGATTTTTTTCTAAGGTAATGTCACTTTGATTATTACTAAAATCAAAGTAGATGAATGTTATGGGTGGCCTAAATCTACAAGAAGTATTATAACACAAATAGCTTCTTTTGTAACATGATTACAAGTTTTATGTTAATATTATATATAAGATAAAGTTATAGTTATTTTAATTTTTACTATTCCATGAAACAGTGTTGGAACCCAAAGAGAAACAATAACCATTAGTAGATCAATGATCATTTCGATCACTAGCTCAATCAAAATCTAAATAACCTGCTAAAGAAAAAATTCTATTTGAGGTATACTCAATGCCAAAATTTAGATTAACTTTAATATAATTAAGAATTATTTTAGTGGATTTTAAATTAGTAGATTGAGGTTTAGACATAAAGTGAGAAACCAATCCAATAGAAAAAAAATATCAGGATGAGTATGAGTAAGATAATTCAAACTACCAACTAATTATTGATATAGAGTTCGATCAACATTTTTTGTTTCCATGTCATGAATTGATTTAACATCAAGGTCACAAGTAGTAGCAATAGGTTTTTAATTTAACATATTAATTCAAGATAATAAATCATAAGCATATTTAGATTGAGAAATTGAGATGCTAGCCTTTTCTTGCCAAACTTAAGTGCCTAAAAAGCAATGTAAGAGACCCAAATCAATCATTTTAAAGGTATTATTCAAATAATTTTTAGTGAAAGAAACCATTGAACTATTAATACTAGTTATGATTAAGTCATAAACATACAAAACAATGATAACTATGCCATTATGAGTATTTTCAACAAAAAGATTAGGATCATTAGAACTATGAGTAAAGACTTGAGCTGTAAAGAATTGATAAATTTTAGAGTACCATTATCTAGGATATTTTTTTAAACCATAAATAACTTTATTTAACTTGCATACAAGATGTTGATTGCCTTGATTAATAAAACCAGGAGGTTGAGACATGTAAATTTCTTCATGCAAGTAACCATTTAAGAAGACACTCTTAACATCCATTTGATAAACATGCCAATGAATATGAGCAACTAAAGATAATAAAAACTTTAATAGTGGGTATTTTATCAACAGGAGAAAAGGTTTAATTATAATCAATTACTTTAATTTGATAAAAAACTCTATCAACTAATCTAGCTTTATATTTTTCAATTTGATTGTCAGAGTTGAACTTAGTTTTAAATAACCATTTAAAAATTACCAAATGATGCCCTTTAGGTAGCAGAACTAAGTTTAAAGTGTGATTATAAATCAAAGAGTTATATTAATCATGTATATTTTTTACCAATGAGGGTGACATTGATCTTGTTTTAGAGTTTGAGGATCATTATTATGCATAAGTTTAGACATCAAAGCCTAATTACCAAATTTTTGCCTAGTTTTAAAAGTATCATTGAGATCTATATGAATTTTAGAATCTTCCATGGTAGTCTTGACCCATTTAGGAATATATTTAAGTGGAACAAGACTAGAAGAAGGAGAAGGAATTGGATAAAAAACATCATTATGAAACACATCATTATGATTATCAATAGATTCAAAATAAAAATAAGTAGAAATAATATCAAGAGAATCAAAATTGGAAGCGCAATCAAGCACACCATTTTCAACAATATTAACATCCATTTTAATCTTGATTTTGTTTGTTTGAGGATCATAAATCCTATAAGCTTTAGATGTTTCATAACAACCAACAAATATAAAAGTATCTTATTTAGAATCTAACTTTTTACGATTTTCAATTGAAATATGAACAAATGCATCACAAATAAAAACATGCAAATGCTTTAAATTAGGCTTTCTACCACTCTAAACTTATTTAAGTTTAATATTTAAAAAAATGTTAGTGGGAGTCCTATTCATGAGATAAAAAACAAAATACATGGATTCAAACCAAAATTTATAATTCATATTTTTAGCATGCAACATACACCTCACCATTTTAGTGATAGTCCTATGTTTATGTTCAACAACACCAATTTACTCGGGTGTGTAAGGAATAGTTTTCTCATGCTTAATTCCATATCGCTTACAATATGAAAAAAAATAATTGTTAACATATTAAATACAATTATTAGTGTAGAATATGTGTAAATAATAATGAGATTATTTTTCAACAAAGGCATGAAACTCAATAAAAGTGTCTAAAACATGATCTTTAGTTTTCAAGAAATAAATCCAAACATGCCTAGTGCAATCATCAACAAAAGTTAAAGCATACTTAGTACCATCAATACAAGGAGTTTTCATATGGTATAAAATATCACAATAAACTAATTGAATTTTTTCAATAACACACCGATAATTATTTTTAGGAAAAGATTCTCTATGAATTTTACCATCCATACTACCATTATAAGTATAATTAGTGGGAGAAATGTCAGGCAACCATGCACCATATTGAGTTTATTAATTAGTGAAATTTGGTAATTTATATGCCTTAATATTTCATTCCACAAGTTAGAATCATTATAAATAAGCAAAGCATAAGAAGATGAGGGAGAAGAGAATCCAATAAATTTGAACAAATTATCATGTCTAGAAAAGTAGTAACAACTACTTGAATATATTGCTTATTAGATTTAACATAAAAAGCATCATTAATAAATTATAACTTATAGTATTGATTGCATAATTTACGTATAAAAAGTAAATTCAATTTCAAATTAAGAACAAGTATGATATCATGCAATTCACCATGAGGGATTTTAACTTTTCCTATGGCTTCAACATTGCAAGAAGCATGATTTGTAAGACTTAAATGATTGTTAGAAAGATTTAGTTTTAATGAAGTAAATAATTGAGCATTAAATGTCATATGTTTAATAAAACTAGAATAAACAATCCATTTAATAGGAGAAGCATGCAAAACACAAGTAAAATCAGTTCTAGTTTTAAAATTTTGTTTTACTTGAGTCTTATTATTATTAGTGATAGAAGTGTCTTTGACTTTAAGATTTACATTTTTGATATAAATTTTATTTTTAAATAAGTGATATTCATCATGAGTGTTTTATTACAATATTTACAAACTAAATTTTTCTTAGGTTTAGAGTTAGATTTTTTATCTTTCTTATCATATGTATTATTGGACTTAACATGTTATTTGCCATTCTTATGTGGGTGTTTAGAAATAAAAGAATGTTAATTAGTATTAAGACTCAAAAATTGAATCAAATTTTATTCTTATTGATGAAATAAAGTATAAAATAATTGAAATGTCAACATAGAAGATAGAGTAGGAAAATCTAGTTATAAATGAATATTAGTAATAAACTATTGAAAAGGTTGAGGCAAACACTTTTTCTTCATAATATGAATCAAATTAAAATCATAAATTTTAATACCTAAACCATATAGTTGAGAATGCAAAAAATGAAATTTAATCAAGAAATCATCCATAGTTTTGAAATCATTGTATTTTAAATTAGACAATTGATCCTAAATTTAAATTTTGTGAGATTCATTCACAACATCATAAACCTATTTAAGTTTAGACCAAGAAATAGAGGTAAGATAACAACCATACATATGGATATGTAATTTAGGGGTCATGGCCATGCCAATAAAGACTAAGGCCTCATCTCTTTTTTCTTTCCATGTCTCTTGAATTTCATTAGAGGTAGTCTTTGGTTTCTTTCCACTCCTACACTTTTATTGTTTAAGTGATTTTTTGCATATTCACTTTTAGGTTATTGGGTGAGATTTCATAGCAAAATAATTAAACTATTTCCCAAATTTAAACTTATGCCCACCAATTACCATTTATAAAAAAAATATGTAATATATTTTCACTTTCAAACATTTGGTACACATAGTAGATAGCATAAATACTCAACTAGATATAAATATTGCCTCTCCTAGTCTTCCTATCTTCATTTGAGTCACATCATATATATAATAACTGATATGTATAATAGTATTCATAATCTTGATATTCTAATCCATCATCATCATCATCATCCTCTAATATAGTTAGAACTACATTAGTTTGAGATCTTTTTAGAGTATGTAGGTAACACTTGGCCACTTCTTAGTGCCTAAGGATAGTTTAACCACCATCTCCTATCCCTTTCTTCTTTAGGTCACTCAATCGCATCATTTATTATATCTCATATCCTTCATAATATTTCTCAAAATTATCTTTGAGATACAATCATAGTTAATATTATCAAATCATTATCTTATCCTATGCTACAACTCTCCCTTGCATGCATCTTTTCTTGGGATATGTTGAAATCTTATAGATTTTTATCCTATCATGTTACGGTTGATTCCCTATTGGTATGTGTAGACAACTATGATATAGACATTCAAACTCCCTATGCATATGTCTTTTCTAGGGGCATAATCACTTTGTATCTTATTGTTCAATTCAAGTTCCCTTTTTTCATTATCTATCTCATAGCTCGCATCTCATCCCCTTGTATCTTCATTTCATACCACCCCTCATTTATTATTTTTTAGTCGCCATCAAACCCTTTCATCCTTGCATGCCCCCTTAAGGGGGAATCATGTTCCCACTAACATAATTTATTAAAATTTATCAATGAGTGAATTTCTTATTTGAAAGACCATTAATCCTACTTCATCCACTTGTAATGCCCTTTCAAAGAGTGGAAAAATGTATACATATAAATTTTATTGTTTCATTTATCATCACTAATATTACTATTAGTTGACACTAATTTCACCTATTTCATCTAATCTTATTTATCTCTTTTAATTTTATCCTAATATCACTCCTTCTAGTCATTTATATAACAACTCCCTTCATTATTCTTCATATACTAACCTTATTCCTACCCCATAAATCAATTAATTTACGTAATTCCTTTTTATCCACTACATTGAAAATTTTAAATTCTAAACCCACCTACCCTAACCTATTCTTAGTATTTCCTACATCCCTTATCCCTAATAACCTATCTAATCACCTCACTTAATCATTTACTAATCTTTCTTATCCTGTTAATGGGTTATAGAATTATCCAATTCTAGAACCCTCTCTATCTTATCCCCCCTCTTTAGAAGCCTCTATTTCTAGAGGCTTCCAAGAAATTTTTAATTACTTTTTAATCCTCCCTCCTTTGCCTATTTAAACACACCATATACCTCCATTCAAAACAACTACAAATCCATGAGGTTTCATGATATCATCCTAGTTTTGAATCAAACTATTTATGCAATCTAAGTCATTGATCAAGATAACATCATGTTTAAAATCTAAGTATACTTGTAAGCAATCCTACATCCATAGTCATTTAATATTTTCTTATTTGAATATTGATTTGGAGTATTTAGATTATAGGATGAAAGGCAGGTATGAATGTTCCATTTTTCTTTACATTTTATTCCTAATTGGCTCCAAATTTTAATTATAGATTGATGTTTTATGTGATTCTGGTTAATTTTCATATCCAAATCTCATTTTATCAAAATGTTCATCTCACATACATTTTGGGGTATTCAAAAATAATTTTGGATAACCAACAATCTATAAAAAATTAAACATAGAGGTACACATGGATGCATATAAAAATTAGGAATCATTACAAGTGGAGCCGATGTTACAAAAATTACAAGAGAATCAAATAGTCAAGTTACCTTTGCTAATCCATACTCATGTCATGAGAATTTAGATATGTAATTAGATAAAATTACAATACCTAAAACTAATGAGCATATATATGCCCATCCTTACATTCTTTCCCCTTCATTGAATACATTGTATCACTCATATGAGAACCCAGTTCCATTAAGTCATATCCATTATGTATAGTCTTATCAAAAGGATTCACAAAAATATTTATATCTCATGACACAAACGGATAAAATTGATACTATTTTGTCCATGTTAATTGAGCTTATCATGATTTTTTACCTTTTACTTGGCACAAATTAGGCAATCACCTTCTTCCTCAAGAAATATTTCCATATTATAATTACCATCAAATCATAGATCATAATTCAAGTCAATGTGGGGATTTGAAGGCCAAAAATCAAGAATACAAGAGTATGGGAAAAATAATTTTTTTATCCCCATAATAAAGTAAGTCCAATATTTCATATATTTCTAAGCAAGATACATATTCAAACACACCTATAGGTAGACATATAATAGTTTCTAAAACTATTGATGGTTTATGTTGTACCCATATTCCAATTGACATATAATGGGACTCACTTTGTAGAAAAACATTTAAAAAAAAAATGGGACATCATACTAATGAACTAAATAAATCTACATTAAATCCAAACTCCCTTGTATTCATAATTATACCTTTAGTGTGTAGACTAAATATTGTATATTTTATGATATGGGTAACAAATCTAAAGCTAAATTTCACCTTCCATTTAGGTTGGTCTTGGTTGGATGATATGGAATAAATGATCAATATGAAAAATAGATGTATTACATTTTAGTTTAAAGATATAAAAATATGTGTGAAGATTGATGGGTACAATGATACATCTATGATAATAGCAAATGAAATACATTTACCAAAATGCATCGCAACATGTACCATGATAAGTCATAAGACATGGTGCCATATGAATAACCAAATTGATTCATCGAATAGTCTTTTACATTTAAATTTGTAAAATGGTTAGTTATTGACATTCAAATAGGGAAAATGGATAATTTTTTCCATTTTCCAAAAATCTCTTCAAAAAAAAAAAAAAAAAACATTTAATAAACCAAAAACACTTTCAACACATACATGTTCTATTATCTCCTTGGAATCTATGTGTTATTTATATGTTGAGGACTATCATATATTTAGTCCTACATGCACATACACATGCATACATAGATACCTGATATGCTTATGTGTGTTGGTCCTTCCCTCTACTCACATCACTAGGAAAT
Organism: Torreya grandis; assembly: GCA_037957365.1. Lineage (NCBI taxonomy): Eukaryota > Viridiplantae > Streptophyta > Pinopsida > Cupressales > Taxaceae > Torreya > Torreya grandis. The sequence continues at coordinate 1,329,165 of JARHVA010001529.1, forward strand.
TAGGGGCTTCTATATTCTATGATCTAGATACACACAAGTTATATGATTTGATGATTACTATACACTACAATTTTTTAGATTACATATGAACTTATAGATGCCTATTATCCATGATTATGCATTACATAGTGTAATTAATATTCTATGTACTTGACATTTTTTGCTAACACATTTTATTCATGAGCTAGTATGGCATGTTTATGATGGTTGCTTATGCATTTTCTTTACGTACTTCTTTGAGTGTTTTACCTTGTTAATTATATTGATTTTTCAAGAATTTGAATATGATCCATTAAATGCATCCCTTGTGCCTATGTTTTCACTTATTAGACATTTTAATTTGTCATTCTTTGATTTGTGGAAATTTGACTAAGTCATGTCCATTCTATTTTATGGTGTTTGAACATGCCCCATATTTGTGGCCTCCTTGGACCATTGCCTTTTGAATTGATTTTGAATGATTTTGTGTTTTTGCTTATTTTATTATTAATCTTGTATTATTAATATCTAGACATTTCCATGATATTTATCATGAATCTTATGCCTACATGTGATCACAGTGGTTCTATGTGCTTCAATGATAAATTTACCTAGACATGTTTCCTTATATATGCTACATATTTACATTTGTAAATTTATAATTAACTCACCCTTTTAAGGTGATGTAACTTCTTGGTACTATTTTTCCATCACCTCTAAGGGTGGGGCATATTAATGGAGGCATTATTGGGAAGCATGTTCTCCACACTTTTCATAGTTCTCATATTTAATAGAGGCATGTCACATGGACATGGTTTTCATGAGTTCATAATTTCTATATTTTAGTGGAGGCATGGTTTGGAAGGATGTTTTCCACATTTATTTAGTATGTGATACTTATAATAGTTTTAAAATTTAGTGGGTTCATGTCATATGGACATATCTTCTACACATTAAATTTTTTTAGATTCAATGGGAGCATGCTTTGGAAGCATGTTTTCCACATTCATTTAATATGGTATTTATAATTCACAAATTTAGTGGGGGCATGCTCTAGAAACATATTCAATTTATAGTGGGGGGAATGTTTTAGAAACATGTTCTCCACATTGGTACTTATATCAGTTTCAAATTTCTCCATATATAGTGGGGGCATGATTTAGAAACATGTCCACACACAATTTTATGAATTGGCCAAAACATAGTTATATGATTTTGATACACATTTATGGTATAATTATATACATGATACCATTGTTAAACATAGTTTTTAGCATGATACAAATCTAAGGTGCATATGCTATGTAACATGTTACTAATATTGTAAAATCCAAGTAAATTTGAGATTTCAAAACAATTATGCATATTGATACCCCATAGACTTTTACAAACTTTAGTAAACTAATATAATCTAGTATTTGGTTCATCTTTTGGCATGGTTAGGGTGATTAAATCACTAAATATTTCCAATTTTTTATTTTTTAATTGATTATCCAAACTCATTAGGATATGAGTATCATTAGTTTATATGTTGAGCTAATCTCAACTGCTAAGTGACAGCTCACTTTTACTCCAAAGTTGGGGGTATGTTCCTTCCAACCTCTCCTTTTATATCTCTTTGTATATATGAAATTTAAATATTTATCTATATTTATCATAGTATTAGTTTTAAATCCTTATAATGATACATAGTTTTAAAAAATAGCTTGCCAAAACATAATGTAGTTACACCGATACACATGTGTATTCCTAAACCTTGTTATTTCAATTTCAATATATTTCAAGTAATTTTGAACTAAATTACATGCAACAATTATACATTGTAACATGCTCTTGGTTATAGTTAAGTCACTAAATATATATATATATATATATATATATATATATATATATATATATATATATATATATATATATATATATATATATATATCAAAGTACTCAAATTCAACTCAAACAAAGACAAGGTGTGTATAAACACCTAGGTAATTATTCTTTTCCCTTAAAATATAAATTTCATTACTAGTTTAAAGGGTGGGGTAAAATGTATGTGGTATTTTGTGATTATTTATAACCTTTATCTTGAAAACTTAGAAAACTTAGAACTTGGATGTTCCTCTTAGTCCTAGACATACTTACTTCTACAAGCCTCACATCAGTTCTATCTTGTGCCCCTTGTTCTATCTCTTTGTCCAACTAGCTTTTATATTGATGACATAAACATTGCATCTTTCCCAAAATGATTAAAATGTAATTATATTACACACCCATAATTTTTAATCATGTGCATGTTATCCTTATCACTGGACACTAATGTCCATGATAGATAATAGTGTCAATGTTAGTATCCTAACCCAATGCAAATGTCAAGTGCCCTAAAGTCATCTAGTTTTAAAATGAAATGTATTATAATAGTTAGCCTAAGTGATTTAATTCAAGTTATCTCTTAATAATATTGGTATAAATAAAATATCAACCCTCATTCATTCACTACCTAGGAATACCTAATAATTAGACAAAAAGATCACTCAGGAAGCACTCAAGTTACCAAAATATTTCCTATTCTTCTCTATTCTAATATCAGTCAAAGAGAAAACCTAGATATAGGTATAAATTAATAAATGAGTAGTCATAAGGTCATGTTTTCCAATTTAAAATATAGGTAACTATTGTAGTTGCTTTACACACATTGCATGATTCACACACAAACCAACACATAGGAGAGAACTACATGAGTATAAAGCCATATTATAGAGTATTGATTATGTAGGAAATACCCTTTGAAAATGGGCTCATTACATGTCATCTCAACACCATGTGCACACTAACCCATTTTCCTCTAAGGTCACATTGAAGTTGAAAGGCTAGGATTTTACCATTTTACTAGGAGTGGAAATCCATGACCCAAATGTTGAGGTATGTTCCTATTGGTGTGTTTATGGAATTGATTTTTTCATTGATGTAAAAATTAAATTGAGTATCATTGATGTCCCATAATTTATCTTGTGAAGATACATGGTGTATTGAAAAACCTGGTCTTATCTTGGTGAAGGCATGTATAGTGAAACCTGGTGAAGTGAGTAAGTTGAGGCTTGTAATAATGTGTTTCATCAGTTGAGATTGGTATGAGGATTTTTTAAATGAGTTTTAGAGTGCATATATAGTGTATTGAAGGTCTCAAAGAGGTATGGTACCTAGTAGGTCTGTGTGAATGAACTTATTCTTGAGAATGGATATGACATGATGAGGCATCATGACCAGTGTTGGAGGCTTGTGAGCTTGTGTAATAATATTATGAGGATGTATACCATGAGTATGAAGTGTTGAGATAAGTGAAATAGGTTTCAAGGTATATTCAAGGTCTAAAATGTGATTGGCAGTTTAAGACCTAATGTGCAAGAGACCTAGTGTGGCCTAACGAGGGGTCAAAGTCTATTTATAAGGTGATATAGTTCATATAAGTTTTGTCAAAGATGTAATAATATATTTCAAGAGTGATCATGAGGTTTTAGGTAATGATTCAAAGGAGAAATCATGAAAATGAGTTTGAAGGTCTCTTATGTGTGCAAAATGATGAAATGAAGACCTAAGAAGGAAATTTCTTATGCTTGATGTAATGTAAGACTATTACATGGGAAGATGAGATCTTGGGGAAAGATTTAAAAGTTTCATATAAATTATTTCCAATAATTAGTAGTTGGTTTTAGGGATACAGATGTATGAACAAATGTTAAGAATGAAAACTAGTTTAAAACCCTCTCATAGCCCTTATAGTGACCTAACAGTGAAATTTTGTTTTTGAGTGTCCAAAATGGTTTGGTGAAAGTATTTTGATGATTGGATAATGTATATTACTCCATAAATCATCTATAGGTCACATCAATTTGTCAAGATAATGAGTGAAACCTATAAAAAAAAATGCTTGTTTTTGAAGAAGTTGATATAGAATATAAAATTTGAATTTGGCCAAGTATGAAAATGGATGAATGGATAAATTAGAGACTAATTATTTATGTTCATGAATGTATCTATTCAATTTTTATCCTCTATATAAACTATTTTGGTCACTCAAGTTGAGCTATCGCTAAACTGGGCTAATCATGAAACTAATGAGAAAAACTAGTTAGAGTGAGAATGAGAGTAGGGATGAGTTACAAAGGATTAGGAATGGATCAATTTGATTGTTTCTTTTTTTAAATACCTATACCTCATGTTAATATTGTTTAGATTTTTTTTAAAGTTCATTGAAAATTTTGAAAATGTTATCAAATATTGGTCTATATATCTAATATTTGAAATTATACCTCTATATATCTATGTTTTAATATGTGTTAAGATCTATAAGGATAATATTCATACAAAAATAATTATTGAATATGACTACACAGGTGTTGGAAGTCATGTTCACCATGACTAGTTCTCAAGGCGAAATGACATTTCTGAGTATATAAGTGAGAATGATGAGTTGAAGGAAATTTGTACTTAGTTGAATCATAAAATTAATATGATTTTGTTTTTTAAGACATATTTGAGATATAAATTCTTTATTTAATGTTTAAAATAACTTTGATAGGTTTTAATATTAAATCCAAATTGCCTTATCTGGCTGTGTTAGAATTGTGATGGAGAAGCTTAACTAATTGGTTTGTAAGACCAACGGTTAATACCAAAAATAATGGTATATATATTATATTATGTCATATATATCAAAAATGAACTATTAATGTGAATGATATTATTTTAAGTGTCCTTATAGGAGTTAAAAATAGCATCATCATGATTGTGTTGGCAGTCTTGTTGGCAGTTCTTTGTAGTCATCTAGTAGATATGAGTTTGGGTTGTTTTTACTATAGTTAAAGAATAAATTGTTTCTTTAAGATGTTATTAAGGTATAAAATGTTCATTATAATTTATTATTATTCATGATAAGTCCATATGTAAGTGTGGAGAGTCAATTATTTATGATTGGGTTTTGGAGTAGTTAGATAGTTCTAAGTGGTCATATTACAAGAGTGTGTTTGAGGTCTTTTACCATGTTTGGTGATGTCCAATGAACATGGTGATGACCATGAGGAAATTAATTTTTTTTTTAATATTAATTAATTACATGGTTTTTTTGGATATTTATCTATATGCTTCAATTAAATGAGATAAACATTTTCTAGGTGTGAAGGCCTAATGGCAAGTAAACCTAATGATGTGGTTCAAGGAGTGATATAAGATAAAAGGTGGTATGGACATATATGAATATGATAATTGGTATATTTTAGGTATATTTTAAGTTTTAATTCATTTTTGGAGAATCAATATGTTCCAATGTGGTTAAAGTGTAATGTGTGCCTTGAGAAGACCTAATTGCATTAGGTCTCTATTAGGCCTATTGGGCTTTTGGCCTCTATGAGAGGTAACAAAAATATGTGATGGTTTTATCACTATTTAAACTTGTTTTTTGATCCATTAAAAGGTTAATCCATGTTTTTAAAGGTTTTTTCTGACCTAGGTGGGTGAGAGCAAGAGTCTATTATAAATACAAGGCATAATAGGCCTATTTTGACTAGTTAAGGAGATGTGTGTGTAAGAAAATAAAAGAGATATTTGAGGAGAATAATTAGGTCATATAAAAAATAAAATGGAATCATATGATAATTAATTAACATTCATTAGAATTTTTTCATGTAGATAACAAGGTCAGTTGACCTAATGAGCCTAGTAAAAGGTATATTGAGCGAAGGAGCCTAGAAGGTTATTTGAGAGAGGTATAAGGTTGAGAAGAGATGAAGGAGTTGATTATATATTTAGATAAAATAATATATTAATCATTTATGTGTTATTTATGTATGATAAAGAGTGAAATTTAGATAGAGAAAATAGAGATATAAAGAAGAGGTCACCATCTGTTGTTCGAGAAACAAGGTATTGTGAAGGTGATCAATTTTATCTTGATGGAGTAGATGCTTAGTCAAGATGGAGTGAGATATACCTTATATTTTGGAGATTGAAAAATTTTAATTGAAGTTTCTTGGTTGGTGTCAATCCACTTATGGTGTTGGATCATCTTTACAAGTTGGATCTTGCTAAAGGACTAGTTGAGTCGGTGCTTGACTAGTGAGGGGTTGGTGTTCCTTATGGGGTTGGTGCCTCACTAAATATTGATTAATTGCTTATAATAGAGTATTACAAGTGGGTTTTTAGTGTGTTTTATCCCCCATGATGGTTTCCTATATATCTCTTAGGTTCATGTATTATGTTCTTGCTTCATGCTCATATGATTGGTTGATTATGCATTGTTATATCTCTTGATTAGTTTGAATGTTTAATGAATGATAAATGGAATTAAAATGAAATATTGTAAAATTATTAAAACATCCATCTTAGTATTTTTTATTCCAAAATCAGATATAAATACACCGAATTAAAAGTGAAGCAAAATGTAGAAGCATCCAAGTGGTTGTATCCTATTTGAGTAGATATTCTATACATGATACTACAATCAAATCCAGACACTAGAATCAATGCGACCATCCTAGGTTGACACAAATATATAGAGAGATAGAAGCACTATATCCATAGTTTGATGATTTATCTAGAATTATATTCCTACCTAATTCCTACATGTACTAGATACACCACTATATCATTATTAGAAACAACTAATTAATTTCTTTTTATGTCATTTATATATTTACCATTGATGTACATTACATTAATAGCCTATCTTAGTCTTATAAATTTAGCTTATGTTACATATGAGTTTATCACATTAATTAGCCAACTGTAGATATGATATTCAACCTTTTACCTTATCTAAGTTAGGGTTAAACATGCATGCACACGTGTGCACACACACACAAACACACACACACACACACACACACACACACACACACACACACACACACACACACACACACACACACACACACACACACACACACACACACACACACACACACACACACACACACAAAATTTTTGGACCAAGGTCAAGGATGATGAGTAAAATATGATATGAATGATTAAAAATAATGAAATTTATAAGATTCTCCAAATTAATAAAGGTTTTAAAAATATGGTACTTATATATGAAGGATTATCACAAGTGATGTTGGTAACCAATTTTAATCATCATGCTTATCCAAATCACTAGAAGCTTGGTTTTCACCATCAATTTTTTTTTTGAATAATAAATATGCAATAATGTATAAGGATGAGATGGGATTGATTCAAGTATATAATTTATTTAGGCACATTATATTAATTGTCTAATTTAATTATTGACCATCTTAAGTGGAAATTTATATACCCTAGAACTGAACTTGATGACAATGACATCTAGTCCAAGATAGTTATGATTAAAATTTCCATTTTTCTCCTATTTTACATTTGTATTCATTTAGTTTTACTTAAGGAATAAGTCACCAATCTCAAATGTATAGGATCAAACCTTCTTATTTTATTGATTTCATAGCATGTTTAAATAAGATTTTAAATGATCAAGGGCATGTAGGTGATTCTCATCCATAAATTACAACTCTTGTAATCATATAACCCTATATAACTCTTCATTATTAGACCTTATAATAAAATACACAAGGGGAGTTTATATTTAATTGGCAAGATGACCTTAGTGTAAAGGACTAATGGATGAGGGTTTACACTAGTTAGAGTATGGATACTAGTATGATAAACCCATAAGGGAAGATATAACTATAGATTTTAATTATAACCAAAATCATTGATAATATTCTTGATGAGGGTTTTCATAGTCACCTCTACTTGGTTGTTACCTTGTGGGTAATAGGGAACATATTAGTTGTGATGTATATATAATTATTGACAAATCCCCTTAACATCCTTATTCTTGAAATATTTTCCACTATTGGATATGATGACATAAATAATTACATATCAGTAAATAATATGATTGATGACAAATTTTGATATTTTTTTAACCATGACATAAGTGAGTAGCATAGCTTCCACCCATTTGGTGAAATATTATATGGTAGTGATTATGTATTTATGATAATAAGATGAGGAAGATTTATCATACAAATGAGATCTAATTCCCAAGTGGAGAAAGGCCATGGAATAATTATTTTCTATAACTCTTGATATGGATCATGAATTAGATCCCCATGTTTATGGGTAGGCTACACATTTTTTGACATATTAACAAGAATCATGGTCCATGGTAGGCCAATAATATATAACCTAAAGGATTTTATTAGCTAGGACAAACCCATTAGTATGGGACCCATAAATTCCACTATGGAACTTCTTGATTACCAAAAGAGCCTCATCTAAATTTAGACATATTAACAAATTTCCATCATACCCTTTCTGATATAATGTGCTTCCAAAGATGGTATAACAAGAATATTTTTGGATGAGGGATTTGTGGTGGTGATGGTTATCATTTGGGGGAAGGATATTATCATGGAGATAATCATAGTTCTATTGGTATGAGGTGGGATTAGGATTAATGATTTCACACACCTATTTGGATACAAGATATGTTTCATGGGATGGTAATAGAATTTGTTCCATGAATAAGTGATTCTAATGCATATCTAGGGTCATCTCAGGCAAATAACTGACAATAACCATCTCATATGTGAATTTTTTGATGCCTCATGGTACTTGTTGAAAAGAGATTTAATAAAATTATAATTTAAATGGTCAACCATTTACTTACAAGGGATAAATCTATAATCCTTTATTTGAAACTCCTTTTTGACCTATTTGATTATCAATTGAGAATCATAATAAACTTGTAGATTATAAATATCTCATTATCCAACTAAAGCCTTGTTATTAGAGTTTCATACTCTACAATGATATTAGTACATGAAAAAGTGATCCTAAAATATTTTGGAATGAATTAACCTTGAGGAGTAATGAGTAAAATCATAGCCCCTGATCGATGATAGTAAAAGAGCCATCAAAATAGAGATTTCTATATGGTGATTCTTCTATTGTTGGGATGGATTCATCTAGAAATGTGGTGGTAAAAGGTGTTATATCAAGCAAATGTGATTCTAACACTAATCTACCAATAATTGTCATTTGATTTAATTGTTATTAATGTACTCAATATAAATTTCACTAATAATCAAAATTAATTTATCCATCCTTACTATAAGGGCTAAATTTGATAATAGGTATTTAAGAGGATCAATTTTAGTGATGAACTTGGCTTGATTATTTAACATGTAAATTCTAAGCTTATGTGATATAAAAATGATTGCAAAAAATTCATTATATATTTTATTATAATTTAGAAAATATGAGACTAAACTATAGTTGATATATTAGATAGAATTAAATTTTCCATGCTTGTCATGTTGAGATAGAAGGGCTCCCAAAACAATCCGAGTTGCTGAGATGTACATAACTAATGGTTTTCTAGGTGTTGGTGATGCAAAAACTAGAGGCTTAAGTAAATATTGTTTGATATATTTAAAATATTTTTGGCATTATAGACTCTAGTATAATTGTGTCCCTTTGTTGAGAATATGTGTGAAGGGTTGACATTTGTTTGCCATTTTTGAGATAAATCAATGGATGGCCTCAAGTTTGCCTTATAGACTATGGAGTTACTTGAGATTTTTTAGAGTAGACATTTTTGTAATGGATTTTAATTTAGTTGGGTAAACTTCAATTCCTTGGTAACATAATATAAAACTCAATATTTTTCCTGATGTGACTTTGAATACACACTTTTTAGGGTTGAATCTTTATATTTTATTATCCTTTCAAATATTCTCTAGAGAACTACTGGATACTTAGCCTATGTTTTACACTTACCCAAAATTTCATCAACATAATATTTAACTATTTCATACATCATATCATGGAATATGACTATCATAGAACTTTTATATGTGGCACAAACATTCTTAATTCTAAAAGGCTTGACTTGATAGAAAAATGTGACCCATAGAATGGTGAAGATAGTCTTATGTTGATCTTTTGGCACAATGTGAATCTAATTATAGCTATAAAAACCATTCATGAGTGATATAATTTCATAACTAGTATCAAAATCTGCAATCACATTGATTTTAAGTAGGGGAAAGTGATGTTTGTGGCAAGCCTTGTCATTGTCCCTAAAATTAATGCAAATGTAGACTTCTCCATGGGGTTTTATAACATGCATAATGTTAGAGATCAAATCAAAATAGTCAATAGTAAAATCAAAACTAGATTATAGGAACTTATTTATCTCTTATTTGACTAAAATTACCACCTTTGGATGAATCTTACGAAGTTTTTTATTAATTGGTTTGGCATCTGGATGGACCACTAAGTGGTGAACAACAAAATCTAGGTCAAGTCCTGACATATCAACATAAACTAGGAAATTATATTAATTAATTACTTGAGAAGATAAATAAAGATATATATTTATTTAAGGGTTAAATAGATCCAAGGTTCATGATCCTAAGTTTGTACTTCAGTTATAATGTTGATGTCAATAGTTTATTTGACAAGGGATGGAGACTAATCCTATAATTAGGTTGAAAGAGAAGGAAATTAGTATTCATCAGGTGATTAGAAAATTATTATAAATTCTTTGAATAAATCATCATATGCCTTATATTCTTCTAGATTAAGAGAATTTTTATATGATATGTAGGTGTTATTCTTGGGAGGCAAACTAACTTGATCTTATTGTGACTCTTATGATTCTATTTGATTAAGAGATTTGGTCTACTCCATAAAATATGAGCCAAATTCTATATTTATTTGAACCCTTTTCTATGGTATTGTGATGGAATATGGTATCTTACATGAATAAATTTTGCAATGGCTTAAATTTTTTATAAAAAGGTAAAAGTAGGGCTCATTTTTTTGATCCCAATCAATAAGAGATGGATGGAAAAGGTTCAAGGCTAATGGTGTAGATGGAGGTGTTGATGAAATCATTTATGGAAACAACCTCCTCATAGAGGCTATGAATGGAACTTTTTTTTACATCCTCATAAGATTAAAAATCATTAAAAATTGAAAAAGTGTTGAAATAACATCTTAGGGATCACAACTAGAAGTTTTGTAACCCAAAACTTGATGCAATCTATGACATTTGACCAGCATTGGTTATAATATGCCTTGTTCATGAAGGCCTAATCATTTCCCTTTATAATTCATAATTTAACACATGCAATTTGATTTAGAATATTTTGGATCTTGGAAACAAGAATTAAAGCCTTCTTATGATAACTAAAAATCATCTGATCTTGTACGATGTTCTTCTAAAAATAGTCCTAACTTTAAAAATGAAGTTGATCCAAATTGATGGGTAGTTGACTTAACCTCCTGCATGGTGGGATGCCTATAAATATGGGGCAACAATGGGATATCACCAACATTGAATGTGTGGTATTAATATTATACACACCCTTTCAAGATTATTTTGATATGAGTGGATACAATCAGATTGAAGAATTGGATGGTAATTCTTTAGGATGGATATATTTATTAGACTTGGGATCATGGGGGAAACTTTTGGTACTAGGAAAACATAGATGGTAATCAATTCATTCTATGGATTATAAATTAATAATGAAGTGTGGATCACTTGTAATGTTGGCTTCCATCCCTAAGTGGGTTTAAAACATTGGTGGAGAGTGTAAGGTACATACTACATATTGTGAATCTATGGTAATCCTAAAAATATGTTACAAGGTAGTTTAAATTCATCCACATGTATGAGTGTTTGGTGTAATATGAGGCCCACCATGATAGGAATGTAAATAGTACCTACTGAATTCAATTCATTATCATCATATGCATTTATTATGATAAGTTGAGGTCTAAATTATATTTATGAGTAACACAACATATTGATGAAATTAATGTTACACCAATTTATTTTAGATTGTCCATCTATAATCACATATTTTATCTTATGATTAAAAAAACACCTTGATGTATAGGGGGTAATTATGGTTAGGTCCAATGGGTGGCATGTATTTGGGGTTGAAGGCAATTTGTTGTGAGGATGATAAGTGGCCTAAAAGGGATCAAAACTGACTTGCATCAATGTTCGTAGGGACTCTTGACTCTTGAAGGATATTATTAAGGATGTATCAATGGAAAGATGATCTAAGAAGGTCCATAATTGATATATGTGATAGAGTATTCTGAATTTATTTAATAATGTCATAATATATTTTAAGGGTGATTAGTGGATACTTAGAAAAATTAAATTTAGGATAATCCTTTTGAAGTGAGGCCTTAGGAGGTGCCCCCAATAAGGTGAATTTTCCAAATTTGGTAGAAGCAGCATAATAGGATGATGTTCCTTTAACTTTGACTATGGTATGAGATGGGACTTGAGTTTATTCTAGTGTCTTGGCTATAATTTTGATTGGGGCAATTCATTGTTTACAATGATTGATCTAGATAATTAAGGAACCATACTAATAGGGTATTTTTCAATAATTGAAATGGTTTGATTTAGAATATTAACCTTGGTCCCTTTGCATATTATTTTATCATTGATCATTATTTGGGAAGTGGTCTTGATATATATTTAAGTGTTTATTCTTAGATGAAGGTAACTCCTCACCTTTGAATTTTATTTCATCCTTTATAAAAATACTTGTATGCACAATATATATATCTAGACATGTAATTGATAGAAAATATATAGATAAATTTGAACACCATATCTGAGTGGGAAAACCTCATACTATTAAATCCTAACCTACTCATAAAAAATTACATTTCTATTAAGACAATGAATTAAACTATTCATTAGGAATTATCTAATTTTGTTGATATATTAAGATGTATGATGCATATACTTGATAGTTGATTATATTTATTGAATTACTTATTATGAATTGAGATAATATTATATAAATTAGAATGTATTATACTAATATGTTTTTAAATCCATGTAAAGTTGATTTCATTTATATATTTTGATTATATATAGTAATTTAATTATTATTTATACATTCTCTGTGTTGATTATTTTGACCAAAAGTCAAAATAGGTCAACCCCCTATTATTTAAATCTTGTATAATGGATTATTAGGGTCATATAGGGTGTATCTTAGTCCTCTCAAGGTCATTTTATGTGTCACTACCTTAGTCATATTCACCTTTAGGCCTATGTCATGTTAGGGGTCATATTGTAAGTCATTTATGAGAGTTGTATGGTTTCCCTTGGTATATAAATGTTATAGGTGTTCCTCAACATAATTTATGTTACTAACTTGTAATAAATGTCAATTTATAACTAAAAATTGTAGGAGAAACATTAGAACAAGAAGAAAAGTGGTAGTTTAAATAGTTTAAGTTGGTTGTACGACTTCTATAGAAGTGTGGCATGTGTGGAAGGATATTAAAATGACAATTTAAATTCACTAAACTCATATCAATGATTTATCATCTTTATAATTCCCAAAATTATCCAAAAATTATTTTGTTCCTTCATTACCCTTCTTGGCATACAAAACTGGTCATCATGTTTTCTCATGGTACAACCAACAAGAGAGGAACTAGGTCAAATACTCTTGTGGGTTGTTAGTAAACTTGGTATAATTCATATTAATGGTATAATTTTTAAGAATATTTTTTCATGATTTATGAACCATTTTTTAGAAGTTGACTACTCCTTTCTGCATGCTTATCCCCACACCCTATAAGTTTTCTCCTTGTTTGAGTTATTCCATGGAAAAAACATGGTGAAAGGTATTCTAGGAGATGTGTAAATACTTATATATATTTTATAGTCATTTTGAATATGTAGAGATGAATTGAAGATCATAAATACTCTATTCTGCTAGTAGAAGCACCATTGCTATGTTGCAAATAGGTTTCGCCAATGACATAGGGTTCTTGTCCTTGTAGTGGTTTAAAATGAAGGTGAAATGTTTAATTTCATGCTTCCCATGTCTTTTTAATCCCCCTTATTTGTAAAGTTCAACCTCAAAATCTAATACCAATGGATCCACAACCATTCATGGTACACAATCAGAATTTCCTGCAAGTGTTCATCTATAGGTAGGTAAATAGAAATATACACAACCACGATGAAATAATGAGGATATTTTCAAAGTGTTGAGATATACCATAAAGTGGAAATGATACCTTTGAACCATATTATAATAGTTTTATTTTGGACAAGACACCAATTCTTACATATTCATAAAGCTCTGCCTTGCCTTCTTTTATATGTACACCTACAATTTTCCATAGAGGTCTTTAAGGTTGTAATATAAGTATTTGAAATGTTTTGAGAGCTTCATCAAGTTTAGAGACATGGAAGAGATTCATAGCATTAGTGGTGGAAGTCTATTATTGTTTATGGAAATATTCTACCATGTACATAATCAAATATCATACATTCACGTATAGACCTCTTGCATATATACCTACATGTGTTCCCAATAAGGGAGTGGGTAATTGAATATCAGGAGTTTGATCTTGTTTGGACCTACACTAAGGCTTAGGATCATTGAAACTACCATTATGATATTCCTAGAGTTATCCTATCATAGACAAATATCTAAATAGAGACTTGGCCCTTATTTTGATATTTTCATGATGAAACATTTTGAGATGCCAACTAGTCTAATGTTTCCATTATGTAGTTCAGGTGCAAGAGTAGTGACTTAGCATGATAAATGGTTATTTGGTCAAAAGAGTATGATGCTAGAAAGTTCCCATTCCATGCAGTATTTCACTAAAAAATGTCAATATTCTCTATAGTGTTTAAGGTCCAAATGGCCTCTCAATACATTGATATACAATGGAAGACTACCTTTTAGGTAAATGACTCCTTTTGAAGGAAGATGGAAATATGATTATCTAGAGAAAAATTAAGGGAGTTGAGATTAAGGGTTTGGACTCAAACTACCACCAATAATGGCTCTTTTATCCTCAAAGATAGGCATCTATAGTTGACTGTAGAATGATGGTACATTGGAAGTTAAATGTAGTAACAGGGGTGTTAGTTTAACTTTGAACATGTCATGACTATGTTTTAATATGAGGGTGAACACAAATACTTCGAATAAATCCTCACCATGGAGTGAATTGTGCACAACAACCTACATGGGTCCTTTGGTCATCAAAATGACCACCTATGGCTAAACTACATATTGATTATATATTGAGGATGCACAACTTTAAGATGGACTAAACCTAGGGCTAGAGATAAGTATAAATAGTAAAGGAGAGGACCTTCGTGAATTTAAATATGTTTGAAGTCATAATACATGAGGTCTAACTCAAATTGACATTCTATATGCATGCCTTTTTCTATGTAAGCACACAATCATACATTCTTCCAGTCTAACCTAGTCAAGTAGGGAAGAGTGTGCTTTGAGTTGGTAGAGAATAATGGGTGTTACACATGATATCAAGAATATTTAAAATTATGATGAAAAAATTCACATGGATCCTATAATAAGGTTACAAATCATGAAGGATCCCAACATATAACTTACAATTAAATTCATCAACCTTGCACACAACCAGTGTTCAATAAGTTTTCCTTAGGTTTTGTGAGGTTTGGAGGGCCTATTTATGTGATATAACCATAAAAATTGGTACAAATTACCTTCATGATCCAATTGAGACCATTATATAATTTTTTTACCTAGTTAAATATGGGAGATACCCTTTGGTCTATCTCATACAAAGGGTACTCCTAGGTAGTCAAGTTTGCAAGCTTGGTAAGTGGGTGATAAGGGGAGGTGTCAAGGAAGATTATAATATTTAAAGGAAGGTATGAGGAGTTTTATTTAACATGAAACATCATGGGTGAGGACAAAAAATTCTAATAAGGTAGGTATAGAGAGGTTTAGGTCCTAAATGTATACTAGACCTATTACACCTGAATTAGTCCTATAGCCTCAAGAGGTATCAATATCATTTATAGAACTAAGTGAAAACCCAAATTCATTAGATAACCTTAAAATGAGGATATGAGAGTGTTTATAATTATTATTTTATAGATAATCCACATAGAGAGGTTAACCTTAGCTCAAACAAACTTAGGGTGCACAAAATGTAGATAAGGACTTGAGAAGCCAACTTAAAATGATTTAATCTATATGGAAAAGGTACATGGGATCTTAGGGAGTTATTAATATTTGGATGGGGTCCCATATCCCTAATTTGTGTAATTTATCTAGGGTTTGGACTTCACAATTTTATGAACTATCCTTAAGAGAATAAACTACTCAAAACCCTCTAAAACCCTTGTTCATGACCTGATGGAAAATATAAGAAAGGAAAGGAATATAAATGAGATATTTTGGTCAGGAAAGTGATTTTAACTTGAATAAGACTTCCCCAGGCTCCTTCTTATCAATTTGACCTCCTTATTTATATAGATAGGTACAAAATAGCTTTTCTTGATAATTTTTGATGTTTTATAGGTATAAAATAGTTTAAAAGGATGAGGATAAATTTGGAAGATAGAGTGAGACCTAAATTAATACATCATGTCCATTGATTACTTGAAAAAATCACACAAGTACTTTTGAAAGCACCTTCACTTCAGCCAGTCTAAATGGGCATAGTGAATGAAGAGTGATCATCAAGTGAGAAGGTGAAAAATCCAATTGGGAGGCCTTTTAAGGTTTTATTTATGAATTTAAAGATAAGATGACTCTTTATATGTGTCATAACATCCAATATATGTATTGGATTGTAAAACTAAAGGCCACCTTAGTGTCAAGTGTGAGGGATGCATAGAAGAAAGGTGGTTATGACTATAGATAGTGAGGACACTTATCCATAAGAAGATTGATGATTATGGATATATAAAATGCATGTTGGATCCTATTTATAACTCCCATTAATATTATAATTATGTAATCTATTCCTATTTTTCCTTGGAGTGCTCAAGAGAGGCCAATGATGAAGGTGGTCTTTCAAAGAGTTAGTTGAAGAGTCCTATGCTAGAATTGAAGAGTTTCATGCCTGGGAGGGAGATTTGTATAAATATACCTTGAATTTTATATTTAATATTCCATTTCCATACAAACATAACTCCTTATCTCATCTTGAAACCCATTCTTGTGACTCTTGAACTTCATTCTTCTCTCTCCTTTCTCATAGTCTATAAGTATTAGCCATTTTGGCTCTTGTAGACTGATTCCACACCATGTATGGAAAATAAATAATGTTTTGATGTTTAAATTTTCATTTTAATAATAAAATCAATCTATTTTTTAGTTCATAAAAATATTTTCTATGTGTGTAAAGTGTTGAATGGTGAGGTCTAGTGATAAGCTTCTATCCTTGCTTCTCCTTATCCTTTCATGTCTAATGTAAGAAGTTCTCATTCTAACATGTCATATGGAGTGTAACTATTATGCATGTCTCTCTTAAAGTTTTAAAGTGCCTTTCCTCTAGAGTATAAAAATATACCTCTAGTTTAACTACCTTGAGTTGTCTCATGCATATCACCTCTATATTGAAATATTAATGTTAGAACATCTTAGGACTTTGAAGCTAGTATTGTAGGAATTATTTCTTAATGAAATAAGTATGATAATATTATGTATATTTTTATGGTGTATCACCCAATTATATTAGTTTCCTTCCATGCATATTTCTACCCCTTTTCTCATAAGAAATTAGTTAGTGTAGGTGATAATCACTTCAAGGTAAATTCAAGGAGATAGCCCTTAAACCTAGAGGTCTACCTCTATTATAGGTAACCCATAGGCCTAGAGGTATTCCAATGTTGCATAAATATTATAGTAGGCTTGAAATACCTCCTCTAGGGTGAAATATTTAGTGAAAATAGTTCTAGCATGCCTAGTAGGACCAAGGTCCAACAGAGTGTAAATATTATTGGTGTGTTTTTC
Source organism: Torreya grandis (assembly GCA_037957365.1). Taxonomy (NCBI): domain Eukaryota; kingdom Viridiplantae; phylum Streptophyta; class Pinopsida; order Cupressales; family Taxaceae; genus Torreya; species Torreya grandis. The sequence continues at coordinate 1,346,990 of JARHVA010001529.1, forward strand.
CTTTAATCATCTTTTATAAGCAAGAAAGATAGCACTAATGGTGACTTTTAATTAAATATTATATTTTACAGTAACATGGGTATTTTTTGTTAAAGATTTTAATTAGTTCTTGTATTTAATTTGACCCATGAGGTTGATATGAATAGCTTTGGTGAATATACCTACTATGCATCTTCCTATCAACCTTGATATGAACCATGTTATACCCTTCAACAAACCTCTCAAAATGGATACCAATCCTATGATCCATGGTAGACATATGGTCATCAATTTACTTCTCTATATGGACATCATGTTTTTGGATAGCCCTATGAGGAAGGATATAAAGAAGCTTATCAATAAATGTCTTCCTATCAACCCAAATATGACACTTACCAACCATACCATGATGTCTATCAACCTTAAAAGGATTATCAATCTTATCATGAAGAATTAGATGATTCTATGGATTGTATATCAATATATTATAAGTCAAGATATGAATTATTACACACTCAAATCCAAAAACATAAAGCTAGCCTCATTCCCCATCATTACCCTCTTCATCTTACTTCAATCCCATCTTATTTCAAATCCTTATTGTCACTCATACCAAGCCCAATTGATAGAGAATAAATGATGAGAACATGGGATGATGAGTTTTATGTGCTCCCTAACCATCTCATGGAATGGTTAAGTTGCTTGGTCTAGGATTGCAGGTACATGTGAGAGATGGTTGAAGAAGAAACTCAATGGGTATGTGTAGGGCATGAAGGATTATAGCTGGCTATCAGTATGTGATTATTAATTTCTTGATGTGTATACTCTTTCTTGTGGGTTATTAATTGATGTATCTTATGATTATTTGATCTAACACACTTAATAACTTATGGTGACACTTATTATCTCAAGATAAATATGGTCCAATATTTTTAAAATTTGTGCTTACATTATGGTTTTTTGTTTGCCAACAACATTGACCTCTATGCTTGATTTGTTTGTGGATTGTCATTTCATGATTTAAAATAAATTAGAAACTAAGTGTATACTAATATTAGGTAATTATTTGATTGGTTAAATTAGTCAAATTTATGTCAACTCAGGATTAAACCTTATTTCATAAATGAAAATGATTACTTCTAATGGTAAGTGAAAAATGAACTCTCCATGGTGGTTTTGACTATTAAATTAAAACTTAAAAATGTTTCCATGCAACTTAGGCAATATTTTGGGGAGATTTTTTAATTGTGTTTGGGATATTTTCTACTTGTTTTATTCTAACCTACTCTTTGAGTGTGAAAAATAAGAAAAAAAATCAAATTTAGGATAATTAGGTTGAATTTTTAAAGAACTATAGTATTTTTGCATGTTTTGGAAATCCTAGGAAGGACCTAGCAGTGTCTTGCATGCCTAAATCCTTGGGCATAAAAGAAAGGAAACTGGAGAGTATAAGGGGAAGAAAATAATGAAGAAAATAGGATAAAAAGTTAAGGAAGTGAATGGAGAAAAATGGAGGAACAATGGTTTAGTAGGAAGAAGGAAATAAGGGAGTAACATTCTTGGGCATGTAGATTGAGGTAGAAACTTGGAATTTTCAAGCAAGAAAAAGAGGCAAGTGATTATTCTTTATAGTATTTCTCCTTTCTAGTAAAAAATGAAATGATTAGGAAATAATTAAAGAAATTAAATTATAGATATGATTATAATTGGGAAATGATCAATTTTTTAATGATTTCTATTTACAATGATAATATATTTAATTTCATATAAAAATATGATTGTGATTTTTCTAGAAAAATATTCATAGGTTAATGCACCATTTTTAGATAAAACACTCTTTTCTTATAGTGTTTTAATTGTGTAAATTGGTATAAGTCTTTTGATTATATTTTTGTTAGTTTATGATCCATTTATATGTTATGTCTCTAGAAAAGTGAAATGAGTCATTATAATGGAAATTCAAATGTGATGGGAAACGAGTGGGGAGAGGTTTCAAAAAATAAATGGATTTTACATACATCCATGCATATAACTTATACTAAAATTATTTAATATTTACAATGTATTTCTATCTTAATCTATCTTGTTTTGATCAACATTTCTATTTATAAATATTCATTAATTTTATAATAAATTTTATCATTTAATAAGGTTATAACAATTCATTTTTCTATATTAAATATTTCGTAAGTCTTAATTATATCTAAAATGAATTCCATCATTAAAATATTTCAAGTTTAATATAATTTTAAAAATAAATAAAAAATGAAAGTTTTTAATTAAATAAATAATATATATTTTTGTTTTAAATCATATTCTTTGGATACAAATATTAAAGATTTTTATAGTCAAAAGTTTTGAAGCATAGGAATTTATATATTTTTAAATAAAATAGAACTTGAAAAAAAACTCGTAAATAAAAATGCATACACATTAGATAGAAATGTAGATAAATAAATATAAATATCTAAAAAATATAATAGAAACATAAAAAAACCAAGTATATTCATATATTTTCACTAAGAAATGGGAAAATAACAATAGACATAGCATAAACATTGTCAAAACTATCAGAAACAGGGCCATGTCAAGGAAATGGCTATTCATAGTACATACAACATTTCTCTATTAAAAATCCAAAATGAGGCCAAAAGATCATCTTTATAACAACATAGTTTATATGGCTATATGCATATATTTAGAAAACTCATGAAGTCATTTGACTTTGTGTTTCCCTATAGATAGAATAGCTCTCCATAATGGTGTTTTATTTATCCTGTAGAGTTTTTATTTGCTAAATACAAACTTAAATTATGAGAAACCTATTTTGGTCTTGAAATAAACTAAAAATTGTGCTTATGGACACATGGCATAAATTTACTTCACCCACGAGTTTATATTAACAATAGGTTGACCTAACTAATTCTTTGGCCTAATTTATGTGTTTAGAATAAACTTTTTCATGGAATTTTTGTGTGATAATAATTTGGGATGATGGGATTAATATATGGATGAGTTTTTAACTTATTTTATGGTTTTTAAAATCTTTTTTTATTAAAATAAAAGACTACTTATAGCTGGTCTTAATTATATATACAAGTATAAAATACGTAGTTAGTTCTGGAAGGATTTAAAAGTTGTTAATATACATTATTATACACATAACTGGTAACTAGTTTGTAAATCTATAGAAAATTTATTTACATACAAATGTATGGCTATAAATGATTGTTTGGGTAACATTTGGCATATAGTATGGACATAGATGATTTTATTATGCATAGTTTGGCTGTAGCGAACTTTTAATATAAACTATGGGTTCAATAAGAATTTGAAAGTTGTTAATAGACATTTTTATCCATATAACTAGTAGCTAGTTTGCATATCTATATAAAAATTATTTACATATAAATGTATGGCTATAAATGATTGTTTTGAGTAACATTTTGCATATAGTATGGATATAGATGATTTTATTATGCATAGTTTGGATATAGCAAACTTTATATATATATATATATATATATATATATATATATATATATATATATATATATATGGGTTCAATGTATGATTGGAAATTACCATTATGTGTAAAGTTTGGTATATCTTATTTCTATATTTGATTTTTTAGTGTACAAATGGGTTTAATAGATGGCTATACTGATCATTATATAAGTTATTTTTGGATGTAGAAAAAATTTCCTTCATAAATAATTTAGAAAAATAAGAAAGACTCTTGGTAATATAATATTTATAATGACTCATTATCAACAAATGGGAACTATTAATTATCTAGATCTTTTGATGTATATTTATATTGATTGTAGAATATTTTAAAGTGACTGTGTGTGTGTGTGTGTGTGTGTAGATAGCATACCTAAAACCAATATACAAATTTATATGGATATAACATCACTCCTTGTGTACAAATTAGGCTTGATTTCTACCTAAATTTATTTGTTTTTAAAAATAGGCTTAACACATGGTTGTAGTTTGACATTTTGAGTGAAAAAAGGTTTAGTAAATGGATATAAGTGATCATTGAGAAGTTATTTATTAGATATAACAAACTTATTAATGTGAAAATAAAGCTTAAGAAAGACATAGTTAAACTAAACCTTATATTTTTGTACACTTTCCTTGGTATGTTGTGAATAAATGTGGATTTTAAATTTAGTGAGTTTCAATTATATGCATGGATTATTTTATATTGCATGAGTGTCATAGATCTCAAATTTAATACTACTTACATATGTTTATGTCATGGATTTATGAGATAATTTTGATGATATATAACAAAGAATATTAACAAATTTAATGGGGTTATAACATAATATAAAGTAATATAGGACATGACTATTATGAATCACATATTTATATCCCTTTATAGACATGTTGATATTATTATTGAGTTAAGAATAACCTTATTATTATGAGGGTTGAATTTAAAGGTCTTAAAGTATTATGAGATTTAATATAAATTTGATTTAACATGCATAAATAATGTTGCATTCATTTGATTTATTTGTTTGGGTAAAACTAAATTATTTATTAGTTATGGTATGAGATCTATGTATGACTATGGTTTTATGTTATGATCTTCTATATGTTCAATGGATGATGAATGACAATTACGAGGCTTGTTTTAGGTCATTCATTATTAGTTGAATGAATGAGTGATTGATTTTGATATGATTTAACAACCACTATTTATTATGTGTACTAGAACTAGATTGTTATAATATGATTTTACTATAAATTACTTTATTCAAAGTAATGTTACAACTGTATACATTCTAGTTTGTATGGTTGTTGGAAGCTGTATGTAACAACAATTTTATACATTTCACACATTCTTGGTTGATTCTAAATATTCACTCTACATTCATATACTCACTCATGAAGGGAAGATCCACTCCTAGTGGGGAGGTGTGTGGGGACCATTAGTTTGTGGTTGGTGAAAAAGTGCTCTAATGATGATCTCCATCTCTTCAAATACAAACATGTATTGAAATAGACTTATAGCTACCATATTATTATTTTTGATGTTTTTTTAATGTGTTGATGTATTTAGCTATATTGATTGAGAAACTATCATATCATTGGTTGATGTATTTATATCCAACTCATTTTATATTGTTGTGTTATCTTAGTTATAGCTATATTCTTTGTAAAAAGATAAAAATATAGTCTAGTAGGTAATACTTTAAGCTGGATTGTATTATATATTGATGTAACAAAATATTGCATTAGTTTATTTATTTTATATGTTATTATATATATAACATATTGTAATAACTATGATAATATGATTATTTTCTAATGTACTTTCATTATTTCAACATGATAAATATAGTGGACCCAAAAAAATGTTGCACTTTATGAAAATTCTTTTAATGATATATATTAAATTAAATATTAATAAATCTAAAATTATTAGTTTTGAAAAAAAATTAAGTGTTAAATATAAATTTTAGTTGGGTTACAAAATGTGGTATTAGATCATTAGGTTTGAACACTCAACCTAATGTGCTCATTCACAAGACTATGACACATAGAGTTGAGAAAACACATATCAAATAATAAACATAATAAAATTAAAACTAAGACATATTTAACATAAATGGATAAATTGTGAAAAAGGGACTAAGAGCCTTGTGGGGTTCCACTTAAAACCCATCTTTATACATACAAGTTTAGTAGAAATTGTCTTCAACTTATGTGATGGATAGGCAATCTAGGTGGGTCACTTTGCCTTTGCCGATCCTTGTGGAAAATGAAAATTTTCACCTTTTTATAATGAGACAATATTATCTTAGAGGATTTTTTACTTCTTTGGTGGTAGCACCCAGTCAAGAGGGTTCCTATGAGTATTTATAGTAATCATAAAAAGGAAATTGCTTCAAAGTCTAGAGGTAGTATTAACCCTTATTGGGTGTACCTTAGCTTTGTTACACTTTCTCATGATATAAATATGTTTTTGAAATTTTCAACTGGCATAATAGTTTACCAAAAACATGTTACAATAATTCTAGAATATATTTATCCCATTTAATAATATTAGGTATTAATAAACATACAATCTTAGTACATGTAAATATCTATTTTGAGAATCATTAGATGATGTGTAATTGTGATTACTAAAATAATTATTGAAATAAGGTGTACTTATGTAATCTTATAGTTCCTTAATGTATAAGTTTGGTAAACATACATAAAAAGACTTTATGGCATATGTTTTAAGATATTTAATAAGTTATTTGGTAGTAATTTTGATGAATTTATTGTGCTCATAGATATTTTATTGATAAACTCTATAAAAGTATGCTAGGATTATTTAAATTATTTAGGATGTATTTAATAGGGTATGGGTGTGTGTGGATTAGACTATAATGAAAACATTAACCAAATTAATGTTATGGTTTTACATATTATCTTTCCATTATACCTTATAGTTCACATGCATGTGTGTGTTGTCATAATAAACAAAGGATGTATTCCATTATCTATATGAAAATTACATGTGATAGTGATCATATAACACACTATTATACTATCTAAATCTAACCCTTCAAGAATAGAAGAATCACTCCTAGTGGGGAGATGTGAGGTGAATCACTTCCAATAGGGAGATGAAGTTGGATAAAATATTTGAATGACAATTTTTCCTCTATAAAAAATTATCAAAACTAAAATTAATTACATACTCATGGATATTTGAGAGCTGATCACTCATTAAACTAATAAAATATTTGATTTATTTTATTATTTATGTGATAAATTGAGTAGTGTGCATTATGTGGTTTAATATGTTGAGTATCAGATGACACATTGATATATATTACTCATTCTTAAGCTATCGATGACAATACTTGATGTTGTTTGAGTAATGTTAAACTTGTTTATGTTGATCCTAGTTATTAATAGTAAAATATGAGTATTATTATTTGGGTTACAATCAGGATAGGTTGTATGAAGTTTACCTTGAAATGTAAATATTTATCAAGCTTAAATTATTTTAAAGTTGATTTAATCATCAACATGTTATCTTTTTTTGGTAATTACTCTAAGTTTAAATCTACATTTATTATAGCAAGTGCTAAGATAACCTATTGAATTAGGTCATATACTTGTATAGGTATATATAATTATATCTATAAGAGCCATGCCATGGATAGGGTAAAAGTTCATGATTGCGTGTTTTTTATTTTTCCATGATGAGGGAGGATTTGTATGACATGTGAGTGTGATAAAGGGTTAAACCCTAGTTTGGTTACAAAATAACCTTATTGGGTATCTTCATATGATGATGGCACACAATATAATGGTACATTACTTGAAGGGATTTATTTTTAGGCATAGAATATCTAATTTTTTTTGATTCTCTTGCATAGAATAAACATGCCCTAGATACATGTTGAAATAATAAAATTTTGTTATTTTTGTATAATTATTCTGATGAGAAGTAAATATTTATAAAACATCAAGTTTTGCAACATCGATTTGATTAATATAAATGTATGATTAATTTAACCATTTGATTTATTTTTTAATTTTATTTTAAGTATCAATTGAATGTAAATTCAAAATTGAAGAAGAATGAAATGACTTAGTATGTTGATTTAGGAATTGTGTTATTGAACCTGAATCTAATTGAGTTGGTAGATTGATAATTTCATACTCTTATTTATACCTTAATAAAAAGTACAACAACACCTCTATTATTGTATTCTTCCTAGGTATTCACATATTGTATTTTTAGTATGATAAAATTTGTTAAAAAAAATTAACCAAAAAAGGTTATGTATATTTGGTAGAAGAAATTATATCTTGACCCGTTAGTATATGTTATTGGTTTATAAAATTATAATTTTAAATATATTAGTTAATGTGATAGTAATATTGACCTCTGTGTAGGGTAAAATACTCTTAATATCATTATGTTTCACAAGTTTTTGGAAGATTTAAATTAGTGATAAATGGTAGAGTATAATCTTGATTTTGCATTAGTGTTAGATATGTTCTACTTGTATGGTATGATAACGGGATTGAATATAGTTAAATATAAATAAATGGGTTAGTAATTTGTAGAGATAAATACACATTGAACAACTAGATGTATAATTACATATGAACTTGATTTTTAATCAAGTCTTGACTACTTATAATGAAATAAATGGTTACTAGTATGGGTCACTAATCAAGAATGCTTATTATTGTGATGCTATTAACACAAATAATTTATGAGTAGAGAGAAATTTTTTGTTGATGTTTGGTAAACAAGTATACTTATCAATTGTTTAAATTTTGTGTATTTTAGTTAAAAACATGAAAAAGTTTAATTTCGCATTTTTTGAATTTATCTTAAGTATTGTGTTTGAAAACATGAATCCCATAATAGAACCTTAACTTAGTTAATTAATGGGTTTAGTTAAGCTAGTTTGTGTGTGTGAGGAATTTAAATGTTTAAATACTTCCATTTATTATTGAGAATTTTTGTTATAATGGCTAGGCTACATGTGTAAATATTTAATTATCTATTTAAAAGTATATACTTGAGAACTCCTTGAAACATAGATGTCTGCCTTGTTATGAAGGTTATGCCAATGTTTAAGAGTTATGACAATAAATATAATATTTTTTTAATATATTAAGATAGTTTATGGCATGTGTTTTGGTTGTCAATATTAATAATGTTGACATTCCATATGAATGCACATTATAAGTTCTAGACCCAAGGGTGGTAAAAATTAAAAAGAAAAGAATACTTGATACACAAGAACTCAGCTTGTGTAATTAAGAGGTATCTCAATGCAAGGTCCATTGGGACTAGTATTCTAAAGGAAGTACTACATGGAAAGATTACAAGGAGTTCATAGGTTATTTCCTCATTTATTCATTTGATAAAATTGTTGAACTTATGATATGAACTCTTATTTTTATAAATTCATTAGGACGATGACCTATTTTAGGGTGGAAGGATAAGGAATCCCAATCTAATCCTAATACATTACATTTATATTAAGATAATGAATTAAAATATTGATTAGTAATTATCTAATTTTGTTGATATATTCAGATGTATGCTACCTAGATTTGAAAGTTGATTCTATTTTTTTGCATTTACTTATTATGTCTTGAGGGAATATTACATGCATTAGAATATATTATACTACTATGTTTTGAAATTCATTCAAAATTGAATTCATTTAAAATTTAATATATGCAACATTTTACATGATATTTACACATTCTAAATATTGATGATATTTGATCTTAAGTTTGAATTAATTACCATCTTTGACTAAGGTGGATGCAAGAAAATATCTACATTCATTAAGAACTTAGAGGGAGAGTATCATCAGAGGGAGGATACTAGATGACCACAATAGGGAACAAATAGAGCATTCCAAGAATTTTTCACACACACACATATAGTTTGCTTGTTTTACATCTTATTGTCAACATGTGATTATTGATTTCTTGATGTGTGTACTCTTTCTTATTGGTTATTGATTTATTTATCTTATAGTTGTTTGATATAACATAGATAATAAACTAAAGTGACTCTTAGTATCTTAAAATAAATATGGACTATTTTTTTTGTTTGCTAATAACATTAAAATCCATGCTTTATCTATGTATGGATTGTCATTTCATGATTTAAAATAAATTATAAAATAAGTGTATGTTGCTATTAGGTAATTATTTAATTGGTTGCATTAGTCAAATTTGTATTAACATGAACTTAAACTTTCTTGTGTAAATTAAAATGATTACTTCCATTTGTAAGATAACAAAGAACCCTCCATGGTGGTTTTGGCTATTTATTTAAAACTCAAAAAAAAAAAAAAAACCATGTAACTTAGGCAATTATTTGGGGAGATATTTTCATTGTGTTTGGGATATATTCTATTTTTTTAAATTCTAACATAATATTTGAGTGAGAAAAACAAAAAACAAATAAAAACAAAATCAGTATAAGGAGTCTAAATTTTTAGATAAATGTAGTCTTTTTGCATGTTTTAGAAACCTTGAGAAGGATCTCGAGGTTCCTTGCATGCATAAATTAACGAGTAAAAAAGTAGGGCAAATAGAGAGTAGAAGGGGGAGAAAATAATCAAGAAAATATGTTAAAAAGGTAAGGATGTGAGAAAAATAGAGGAACAAGGATGTAATAGGAAGACAAAAATAAGGGAGTAGCATTCTTGGGTAGATATATTGAGGTATACATTTCGAATTTGTAAGAAAAAGAGGCAAGTAATTATTCTTTGCATTATTTTCCCTTTCTAGTTGAAAAAATGAAATGATTAAGAAATTATTAAATAAAAGGAATTATAGGTATGATTTTAGTTTGGAAATAATAAATTTTTAATAATTTATATTTAAAATGATAATATATTTGATTTTATATAAAAATTTGTCTGTGATATGTTGTTGTATAAAACTCCTAACAAGATAATGCACCATTTTTAGATAAAACACTATTTTCTAGTGATGGATGAGTTGTGTACATTGGTATAAGTCATTGGAGGATGGTTTTTTTTATTTTATTATCTATTTATATGTTTTGTATACATATATTTATAAAATACATGAAGTCATTTAGCCTTATGTCTTCCTGTAGAGTAAATAGTTCACCATAATGTTTTAATTATCTCGTAGAGTTTTTATGTCCTAAATACAAACTTAGAATCATGAGAAACCTATTTTAGTCTTGATAAAAAATAAAATTTGGGCATATGGACCCATAGGTAAATATTTCCTTCACCCATGAGTCTATATGAACAATAGGTTAACCCACTAATTTGTTGGCCTAATTTTTGGGTATAGAATAAGATTTTAGATAGAATTTTTGTGTGATCATAATGTGGGGTGATGGGATTAATATATGGCTGAGATTTTCAACCATTTTATTTTTATGTTTTTTAAATAAAATAATACCTACAACTGGTCTTAATTATATATACAAGAATAAAATACATAGCTAGTTTTGGAAGGATTTAAAAGTTAATAGGCATTGTTTTACCTACAACTACTAGCTAGTTTGTATAGCTGTAAAAAAAATATTTACATACAAATATATATCTATAGATGATTGTTTTGGGTAAAATTTTGCATATATTATGGCGCCAGATGATTTTAATATGCATAGTTTGGCTGTATCAAACTTTATGTATACATTATGGACTCAATATATGGCATAAAATTACCATTCTATGTAAAGTTTGGTATGTCTTATGTATGTAGTTTTATATTAGTGTATTAATGGATTTAGTAGATGGCTATAGGTGATCATTACATTATTTATTTTTGTCTATAGTAAATTTTCCTTCACACCTATTTTAGAAAAAATAAGAAAATCTCTTGGTGATATAATAGTTATAATGACTATTTATCCACTGATGGAAACTAATAATTATCAGGATATTTTGATGTTTATTTAGATCATTTTAAGACCATTTTGAAATATATATATATATATATACACACACACACACACACACACACACACATATATATATACATATATATATATATACACACACACACACACACACATATATATATACATACATATATATATATATATATATATACATATATACGTACATATATATATATATATATATATATATATACACACACATATATATATATACACACACATATATATATACACATATATATATATACACATATATATACATATATATATATATGTATATATATGTATATATATGTGTATATATATGTGTGTGTGTGTGTGTGTGTGTGTGTGTGTGTATATATATATATATATATATATATATATTTCAAAATGGTTTTAAAATGATCTCAAATATATAAAACCAATATAGAAATCTATATGGCTATAGTGTCACTCCTTGAATAAAAAATAGGATTGATTTCTACCTAAATTCATTGGTTTTTCAAATAGACATAATGCAAGGTTGTAGCTTGACATTTTGAGTGAAAAAGGGTTTAGTATATGGTTGTAGGTGATCATTCGGGGAGTCATTTATTTCTATGTCAAACTTATTAATGTGTAAATAAATCTTAAGAAAGACATGGTTAGAATTTACCCTCCATTTTGGTATACTTGTCTTTGTATGATTTATGAATAGACAAATTATTATAATACATACCATATGTAGTAGTAAATGTGGATTTGAAGGTTGGTGAGTTTTAGTTATATGCATGGATTGTTTTATATTGTATGAATGTCAAATCTCTCATATTTTAATACTATTTCCATATTTTTTTTAGATTAAGGTAAAAGTAGGTTTTGAAGGGACCCCAAAACCCTTTACAGAATCAAGAAAGATAAAGCATTAACAACCACTAGGAAAATCATTCCTAAAACCTACTGCAAAACATCATCAAAACTAGGTTTTATAGGGACCTGAAACCACAAACATAGACAAATAAAAGTACCCAGGTTTTACAAGGACCTTAAAATTCAAAGAACTTACATCATAGGGTTAAGAATGCTAAAAATATATATTTTTAGCATTCTGCCCTAGCTAACAATGCAAGTTGCCATTGTAATAACGACACACAAGCATTTACCATGACATTAAAAATCCACAAAATACCTTTGTCACTATAATTTAATAGAGACACCATCAGATCTAGCAATAATTACGGCCAACTCCAAAATGAACAGAGCAGGTGCCTAGGTTTGATCTAGCAACCCCAAGAACACAAAGTCGAAGGAATTGCTCACAAATAGTAGCCATCAAAATTTTCCTTTGTAGGTCTGCCACTCAAAACCCACAGTATCTAGCATACCATTCTCCCTTAGTGCCAACACAGTGTGGGTAGATCCACCCCTAATACAGAGGCCTTTAAGACCAATAGGGTGACTCCCATTGAAACCATTAACCAGCTTCAACTTGTCAACAATGATTGAGGCATCCTTGACCAATTTTTCCTTGAGCAGGGCACCACCGTGGCTTAGGGTTTTTTCCATTTTTTCCTTAAACAGGGTGCCTCAGCTTCTGAACATGGAATTTTTTCCACCACCTCCACCCCTCTCGATGATAGCTGCACCTGTAAGTCCCTACATGCACCTTTCATCGTGTCTATGATGGTCGGATGTGTGTAAGATTTCAAACCCTAATCGGATGCGCTCAGGCCTATAGATGTAGGAGTGATGATGATAAACACTTTATTACTATTTCCATATGTTGATATCATGGATTTATGTGATAATTTTGATGATATTAAACAAAGAATACAATGACAATTAATGGGGTTATAACATAGTATAAATTATTATAAGATATGACTATTATGAATCACATGTTTATATCCTTTTATAGACATGTTGATATTATTATTGAGTTAAGATTGACCTTCTTATTATGAGGGTTGTATTTAAAGGCCGTAAAATATTATAGGATTCTATATGGATTTGATTTAGGCTACATAAAGAATGTTGCATTACATTCAATTTATTTATTTGTTTGGGTATAAATAAATTATTTGTGAGTTATGGTATAATATATATGTATGGCTATGTTTTTTACATTATGATATTTCATTCATTTAATGGATGATGAATGACAAACATGAAACCTATTATATGTTATTCATCACCAGTTGAATGAATGATTGGTTGAGTTTGGTATGATTAAACATGGATTATTAATTATGTAGACTAGATCCAGATTCTTATAATCTAATTTTACTATATAATTACTTCAGTCAAAGTAATGTTATATCTATATTCATTGTGTGCCCACTATAAATTCAAGTTTGTATGTTTGTTGGAGGATACATGAAATAGTGATTGTACACATTTAACATATTATTGGTTAGTTCTAAATGTTTACTTTGCATTCATCTAATCCCTTGTGAAGGTAAGTGACACTCCTAGAGGGGAGGTGTGTAGGAGACCTTGGTTTATGGTTGGAATCAAAAAACTTAGATGATGCCCTCTCTTCAACTAGAAACCTATACCTAAGTAGGATTATAACTATCATACTATTATTTCTAATGTATTTTATTTAATGTGTTGATGTATTCTATTGTATTGATTGAATAATTATCATATGATTAAATATCTAATTTATTTTATACTATTGTATTATCTCATCTACAACTGCACACTTTATAAAAGGATGAAATATAATCTTGTAGATAATACTCTAATCTATATTATATTAATTATAGATTTAATATAATATTGCATTATTATATTTACTATATATGTCGTTATATAGATAAAATATTGTTATAACCATGATAATAATATTATTTTATGATGTACTTTCATAATTTGAAGATGATAAATAGAGTGGGACCCAAAATAATGTTGTACTATATGGAAACTCTTTTATTGAGATATATTAAATTATCTATTAAGAAATCTAAAGTTATTTGTTTAAAATAATTAAATATTAAACCTAAAATATAATTGGGTTTCAACACATACAAACATAAGAAACCCATGTAGATTATTAATAAATTGAGAAACTCAAGTTGACTCAATACAACTCTTCCTTCTCCTCACTTCTTCTCATAGAAATTCATAGGACCTTGAATTATCTTTAACGATAATTTAAATAAAATCTCTCCAATTGGAACACTTGGGTGTAAATGTAATGTTCACATTATATGATTTTACAATGTAAAATATTATTATATAAGTGATGTGGACCATTGTAACCAATGATTCCAACCTCTCCCTGAGGTACAATAAAAATATTAATATATTTTATTATTTATTTACATGAAGATTAACTCATGTTAAATAATAAAATATATTATTATTTAACTGATGTAATCTAATATGATAATGGTACATGAATAATAAAACTTAACCATTAATTATCCTAACACTCCCCCTTAATGTCAAGTAGGGATACATGCCATAGTCACATTTATACTAAATGAATTATAATTTGTAAATAATCTATAATGAGTTTATGAGACATATAATGTTTGAAGGATTTTAAAACCTTCATCATTCCAATATGACCTTTGAAACAAAAATAATTTTAATCCATAAAATAATTATAGTAAATTATAATATTAATAGACCATTTATATTTAAGAAAGGTTATATGAAATTATAATTAGTAATTTGATAATAATATTACAATTTTTTTTTAAAGTTTAGGTACATAAAAAAAATCATTTATGACTACATGTATAAATTTAGCTTTTCCTTGTTTACTAGCTTATAGAAATGAATTATCACTTAAATACATCTTTTCAGATATATATTTAGTTCTAGATTAATATTTTATAAACATGTTACATGATGTGATGTACCTTTATCTAAAATCCATTCTTTTTCTTTAGAAGCAAATATGGCAACATAGAGTGCAATAATGTTAGAATTTTGTTTTTGATTATTGTTTTGATTCTTATGTTGATTCTAACTAAAATAATTATTACCTTTATTATATTAGAGTATTTTTAATTATATCTATTTTTGTTTTTTAATATTCTTCCCTTTTATGTCCAAATTTATCATACAGACTGTAATTCTAATTAAATTTAACTTTTTGATTCTTATTGCCATATTTTTAATTCTCATAGTTTCCATTAGCATGTTTAAGTTTAGAATTTTAGTTTTCAATGTTTTTAGTGGCACTATTAATCATGAGAAGTGCATGAGTGATATTATATTTAGAATAAAAATTTGACATCATTTTTTATTTTGAATAAGAAGATTTGAAAGGGTAGTGAGGTTATGGATGCCTTGCTCTATTTGGTATTTAAAATTAAGAATTGAAATGAAATTATGAAAATTTATATGAATATTTAAATGAATAAGGAAATAAAAAATATTATCTTGAATAATATTAAAATCACAACTATCTAATTGATATTTATTTTTCTATTTTTTGAAAGAAAATTATTTAATTTTGTCATCATTTTTCATGGGAGTAGTAAGAAATTCAAGAATAAGTTTAATGATTTTTGACAGATGAGTGCCCTTGTGAATAGATTCAATAGATTTTCAAGCATCATTGGATGACTCATGATTATAAATATAGAGTATCAAACCATCCTTTACACTCATAAAAATGATTGATATTATTTTTTTTATTTCTATTGAAACACATTGGTAAGTTCAATTTTGACATGTCTCCCTAATGGTGTATTTTTAGTCTCAACAATAATTTTTCACAATTTTTGAGCCATAAATTTAAATTTAATGTAGATTTTAAAAATATTATAGTTTTACCAATTTAACATTTGTGATTTATTTAGCACAAAATTAAGAGAAGCCATTACTTCCCTTCAAAGTTGACACTAAAAAGTAATTTTTACTAAACTGACACGATAAAGTTTTAGAAAATAAACTTTTTTAACATGATTTTATACTTTATTTTATAATAAAATATATTTTATAGTATATAAAAATAATAATTATTTAATTATATGAAAAATAATTGTATAATATTATAAAATATTGTAACTAAAGTGTCACAAAATAAACTATGTAAAAACTAGTTTTCAATTTTTTTACAAAATTGTATAAAGTTTTTTTAAAAAAAGGACCATTCTAATGTGTTCAGCATGTTCAAAAATTTATAAATTAACTATTCACATGACCAATTTCAATGAAATAATGACTTAAAAAAGTGTCAAAAGTTTGCTAGCATTGAAAGTGAACTATTGCACAAATAACAAAAAATAAATAAAATAATTATATTGTTAAAAAAATAGTTTTCACTAAAAAAGATTCAATTAAAAATAATTTTTGGTGTGTTTTGAACTCTTGACCTAATTTTTACAAGATTCTTATAAAATAACAACAACCAACTCTACTATTACACTTATTATGTTTCTACATACATGTTATGTTATTTAAAACATATTTTGTTAAATTTGATTTTAAAATAATAATAATAATAATAATAATAATAATAATAACAACAACAACAACAACAACATGCATGTAAAAAATATTTACTATATTTTTAATTTTTGGCTAATTAATTAATTTAGAAGTGGTGGGTCCCATATTTTTCATGGATTTTCTTGATTTATTTAAAAAATTATTTAATAAAAACTTTTTAAAACTTTATACTAACCATTTTGAAATCCCATTATACAGGCATGGCATAGGCATAGAGTAGGAGAACTACCATAGTGTTTAGGAGGTAAAAATAGAGCTTGAAAATGTCCAAACAACTTTACAAAAACCTCCTTGACTGACCAAAAGTACAAGCAACTTGATTTCTTTGGAAAAAAATGAATTTCATGTTTTAAATGTTGTTATAGCCATATAATGATGCCACAAGTGGATTTAAATTTTTAGAAATCATTTAGATGCTTCAGAGGCTTTTTAAGAGGTATTGACAACTAAACTAATGAATATCTAATAGTTTAAATCATAAAATAAAGTGAAGATGAATTTAGATTGATTTTTTTTTAGTTTTCCACTTGTCCAGGTTGTACAAAGCCATACCATCACACCTTTGAGAAGTTATTTTAATTGTTGGTAATTTTTTTTGAGGTTTTAGATTGCTTGGAAAAGTCTTTTTTATGATCCAAAATCCAAAGATGCAATGCACATACTTCACAAGGATTTTTTTTAATTAAATTTTTTTCCTATGTTATACCATAGATTGTACAAGGTTATTTTTGAAGTTTTAGTCAAAATATTGAGTCAATATTATAAAAATTAGGACTTTAAATTGAACTACATATCAACATAGCTCTAAAACCATGTAAAAATAATTATACACACAATATATATGTCTAGATAGTTAATTGATAGTAAAGATACATATAAAGATGAACACCAGATTTGAGTGGGAAAATTTCATACAAAGGTAAAAAAATCCATGTAGATTATTCATATATTTATAAATTCAAATTTACCAAATACAATTATTATTTCATCTCACAAAACTTCATAGAAACTTGAATTTTCTTCAACAAGATTTTAATGAAAGCTCTCCTATTAGAATACTCAGGTGTAAATGTAATGTTCACATTATATGATTTTGCAATATAAAATATTATATGTAAATGAGGTGTACTATTATAACCAATGGGTCCAACCTATCCTCAAGGCATAAGAGTGAAATTAATATATTTTATTATTTATTTACAAGAAGATTAAACCATGCTAAATAATAAAACATGTTATTATTTAACTAATTTAATTTAATATGTCAAGGGTAAATGAATAGCACCACATAACCATTAATTTTTACATCTTTTTAAATCAAGTATTGAATGTAATTTTATACCTGCATACACCTAGTATCATGTCACTTGATGTGGTGATAATGGTTGTAGTCATATTCCTTAAACTAATCTAGTTATGATTTACTTTCATTAAGAGGATTTATTTTTTGAAAGGTAATCATATTTTTAGTTATAAGTTTATTCAAGACACTTTCTACAAGATTTATTAGATTTGTATAATTCCACTTCCTTAAATCAATATTTTGTATTCCTCTAGCTAAAATAATATTTTATGTACTCTGAGGTATAGAAGATGAGCTTTATACTATTTACACATACTTAACATCAGTCACACCATCTCCAATAATGCTATTATTCTTATTGAAGAACTTAGATATTTCAAAAAATATATTGTCATGCTTCGAAAATATTTTGATTACCCCTTTTCCAATAAGGGTCTTCTCAATATGGATGGCTTTAAAAATATAATAAAATGTAGTAGCACAATGCAACTTTAGATGATAGGCCAAATATTTATTAAGATTGTCAATGAAGATGGTTTTCAGTTATTTATTAGGAATTATAGAAGAGAATCAAATTTTGAGGATTAATTATTAGAGGTTTCAAGATTAATAATCTTAATTATAATTTTTAAACTAATATCATATTCAATTTGAATATAGTTTTAAAGGGTTTCACTAACATATTAATCAATAATATGTATATTACCCAATTTAGAAGAGGATGAAGGAATATGAATATGTTCTATAGGATTTTCACCTAATGTAACACTACACTTTAGAGGAATAGAGGAAGGAATATTGTTGAGTGAAATTAAAAGGTGTAAAATAAAGGTGAAAATGGGTGTTTAAAGAATATAAATTTTGAAAATTTTTAATTTACAACAAGGACTAATGGTGCAACTATTCAACAATATGTTTGATTTGTAGGCTCTTAGATATATTGATCCCATTTATAAATAGTAAACATGATCCTAAAGGTGATAGATACAAAGGATTCCATTATTACCATAGCTACATTATCCTATTTCTAGGGTACATTAAGAGAAACTTCTAAAGGCTATCACTTATTGGTGCACTCAAGAACAAATGATTGAAGGATTTTATAGCTAATAAAACCTTAGGCATTTATGATATCTCATGTGGTACATGGAAATTAAAATAAATATATAATGTTGTTTAATTTATTGAGTATTTGAGAAGTATCTCTCACACCATGTCTCAGGTAAAACTAAAGACATATTTGCCCATAGTGATAGATTTTATGAGTTTTAAAACTTCTAGAACATAGTTTTTAGGGGGAGAAAATGAAAACCAAATTAAAAAATCAAGGATAAAAAATAAATATTTTGTATTAATCAATATGTTTTACCCTATTTTTTATAAACATAATAAATTGTATTTGTAATATAATTATTTAACCTTTTAGGGTCTTACACATGTAATTCTATGTTTGGTTAAAAGGCTGAG
Source organism: Torreya grandis (assembly GCA_037957365.1). NCBI lineage: Eukaryota > Viridiplantae > Streptophyta > Pinopsida > Cupressales > Taxaceae > Torreya > Torreya grandis. The sequence goes on from JARHVA010001529.1 coordinate 1,366,627, forward strand.
ATATCTGAATCAATTAAATAAATATGCAATAATTAAGTACTAATTTATTATAAATTTTGACTTTATTTGACTTTCTAATAATAAAAATAAATAGGGATAAATAGAGACTTAGATGAAAATTGATTGTCACAAATGATCTAGGTTCTAAAAGTTGAGATTTGGATAGTAGTCTATGTTGTCAACAAGATTATAGTATTCATTTATTCACTAAATAGTAATGCCTAGTTTGGATAGTAACACCATCTATGTGTTGTGTCCTCAATGTGGTGATAATATACCATTTTTATGACTACTCCTATTTTTTTGGAAAACCTATGCTTATGTATGTATGTTCTGTTCCTATGTGACTAAAACATGTAGATTTGCATTATAACTAAAAAACTTGATTTGATGTGTGAACACTAATATCTTTAAAATTATGGCATAAATAATAGTTTTTAGTGGGTTAGTATGATTTAATAGACATCCTAAACACTTCATTTTGTATAAAGTTTCCTACATACTAATACTTTGATGAGGGATCAAGTCCAATGTAGTTTTCCCACCTAGTTCTTGATGTATGTGCAAGTGAATACTAGAATGAGAGTGGCCTTGGATGCCTTGAATGTGATTTATCTTTTAAATACTTGAAAATTAGACTTAAGGATATTTTATATGGTAGTATTCATAAATTACAGTAGAATAGGGATTTAATACATTAATTTTGCATAACTTTGTCTTTGATTTAAATAGATTTTACATTTAGTTTCCATCTAGTCAATAGAGGTAGATTAGACTTGTACTTATAGAGTTATTTTACTTGTGAGGATCATAAAATGAGATTAGGATAACTTTAGTAAGGGAACACATTTGAAAAAATATCTATTAGAAAGAGATGGAGCTAAGGACATTAACTCCCAGTTGGAGATACTAGATCCATGTGGCTGTAGTGTCCCAAATGTGGTGCTAATGTCCTTTTGGTAGATTTATGAGAAAGTTTGATTGGGATCTAGGATGAAAGTTTTAGGACTATGTCTTGACTTGATATAGGTGATTGTGGTATGTTGGATGACTAGAAATATAAGACTAATTCTCAAAGATAGGTCTATGGCTAGCCTAGGGATAAGTTGACTCAAGCAACACTCTAAGCATCTAATTACCACTTTTAGGTGATTACATATAAGTATAAAATTAGAAAATATTATAATACTAAATATATAAAATAATCAATAAAATTTATTTTGAAAAAATGTTAAATATAAAAAATTACTATTTTATGAAAGTGTTAAGAGGAGTTATGCTTATCTTGCATAGATTTTTTTGTTAACCATTCTAACTATCTGATAGTGAAAATCAATGAAAGAGAGGATTGAATAGTTTTAAGAATAGGCACATGATCAAAAAATACTTCTAGATAGGTCCATTGTAAGTGGAAGATAATTCATTGAATTTGAGTATGTTGACTATGGACTTTCCCCAATTGATTGTGATAAATGAATAATAGAAAAGGAAAGATAAAAAAAATTATAGAAATTATAGATCAACAACATGATCAAAAAACATCTTTGGATGTGACTACTATAAGAGGACTGAAACATAGTGCATTCAAGTTCATTGAATATTAAATTATCCTAATTAACTATGCTAAATAATTGATTGTTACATGTTCTATGCCTATGAATGTTGATTAATATGATATATCATAATTTGGAGTTTACAATTCATAAATTATTATTTTTATCTTGTCTTTAAAATCACAAATACATTTTGATAGATTGAAAACCTACAATAAAAGAGGGGAGTCTAATGGTTTTATATAATCTCAATTACCCCCTTGATGATTGATCGTTTCCTATGTATTTAATAATCTAAGGAGGGAAATCAAGCCCACATAGTTCTCCTACCTAGAGTGAATATATAATTGTGATCCTTTGACTATATGTATGCAACCAAGAGATATATTTGATACTTGAAAATTTTTGAGTATGATGCCAATTTGAGAACTTGATTATTGATATTACTATTATTTTAATTGGTGGTTTAAGTGTTTATTAAGGTTATTTAGTTTATTTATGTCCTAAATTAGTTGTTTGGTCAATTTGGGTTCTTTTTTAGAATTTATTAAAAAATAGATAGAAGTGTTAGTTAGAGTCTAGTTCACTATAGTTCATTGAATGTTTGGTTAAATTAACTCTAAATTTATTTTAGTCAAACATATATTTTTAGATTTCTATTTTTGGACTTTCACTTATCTAGTGTACATGTTTACTTAACTGATGAAGATGTTTCTTGCATGATGTTCATATCTTATCAGTGATTTAATATTTTCATATTTAGTATATTTTTAGTTTATTTAATTTTTAATTAAATTTATTTATTTAGTTTTTAATTTAAGGCTTATTTTTAATGTAAGTTACCTTGTAATAAGCTTACTTTATCTTTATTTATTAGTAATAATTGCACATAAATTTAGTGTGGTGCATTGATTATAAATGGAAAATATTTTTACATGTTCATATTTTTATTTTATTGTAGGTATCTAAGAATTTATACCAACAATTAACTTTAATTTTAAATTTGTTCAGTAGAATTTTTGGTCAACAATCACACCTACAACACAACTAGTTTGACAACTAATAATTATAGGATAAATTGATTGAGACATAACTTTGATTTTAAAGTGAATCAAAGCTGATGTGAACTCCCTAGATACATTAAAAAAAATTATTATCATATCCATGTTTAAAAAAGGGTCACTATCTAGAGAATCATGACTTTATTGAATTTTGTCTCCATGAATATTCTATTTTTAAAAGTGACAACTTTGAATATTGGAGAGATCTATTGCAGATAATTGTTATATGTAAAATATTTTGGGAGAATGTTATCCATGGATACACATCACCTCAATATTGGAATACTTTAACTCAATATCAAAAATAATAAAAAAATAAAATAAAGGGCTGATGCACAAACTTTCTTCTATCTTTAGAGTGTCATAGACCCAAACATTTATCTAAAAATTGTAGGATGTAAGAATCCCATAATAAATAGAATACCTTAGAAAATTAATATAAATTCTATATTAAGATAATATAATAAAAAATTCAAACTATTAAAGTAGAATTTTTATAATTTGAGAATATCAGTTTCTGAAGGAATAGGAGATTATTGCATAAGAGTAAATGATTTAGTGCATATAATGAGGGTTTATGAAGAAACTATTCAAAATAATGCTATAATAAGGAATATTTTGATATATTTGAGTCAAATATGGTTTCATATTTTTATAAGTATTGAAGAGTGTAAGGACATAAACACTATAATTATTGATGAGTTTGTTAGTTCTCTCTTATCTCATGAGGATAAAATGAGATTATACATAGAAGATCAATAATGAGCACTTGAAATAAAGGCAAATGTTTCATTTTAAAAATATAAAAATCAAAATCAAAATAAAAGGAGTTCTATAAACACAAATTCAAAATAGAAATCTAAAGTTAAATTCATAGGTAAGAGTAAGAAATACTTTACTTATCCTTACTAAAAAAAACTAAGACACATGATAAAAGATTACAAAATACTAGTAGATAAGAATCAAGCTAATCAGGATAATGAAAATAATATTTTTAATCTAATAAATGTGATGTTCTAAAGGGCTCAAATTATTATCATACGTGCAATATGGGAATAGAGGAAGTAAAGTATTGGTATTTTCTTGATTTAGGTTTTTCAAATCACATGACAAGTCACAAATATGGTTTCAACAAGTTGGATAATTCCTTCAAAATCTACGTAGAATTGGGAGATGGAAAGTCCATCCAATTTTAAGGAAAGGGAAACATGAAAATAACCACAAATCAAGGTAAGAGTGAAATTAAGGATGTTTATTTTTCTCCAAATTTAAATCATAATCTAATTAGTGCTGGTCAATTAGTAGAAAAGTGTTTCAAATTAATTTATGAAGATAATTTTAATTCTATTTTTAATAAGAGATATAGAAATAGATTAATTAGAAAATCACATATGGTAAATAATAAGATGTTTCCATTGAATTTTGGTAGTTGAAGGTTGGTATTTATTTCTCCACCATTTAGCATGTTAACAAGTTGTGGCATTCAAGATATGGTCATATCAATTGTAATAGGTTACATATTATTGACACAAAGGGTATGGTAAATGGTCATCTTCTCAAGCTATATTTTAAAATGGATGATGCAAAAAAGTCATGTATTATTGAAAAAACAAATAAAGAGTATTTAAATATCATAAAATGGAGATAAAGCACAACTTTGGAGTTGGTCCAATTAGATTCATATAAACCAATGTCTTTCATAAGTATTGGTAAGAATTTATATTTCATTTCCTTCAGAGATGATGCTACAAGGTTTATGTGGGTTTATTTGTTGAAATAAAATAGTGGATGTCTTTTATTTTTTTAAATTTTCAAATATTTGGTTAAAAAATAATGTGGGAATTATATCAAGTCCTTAAGAATAGATAGGAGAGGTGAATTTTGTGCTAATGAATTTAATGATTTTTGTGCTTCACATGGAATAAAAAAGAAGTTAACAAGTCCATAGACAACATAAAAAATGGTCTTTATGAAAGAAAGAACAGATACATCATGGATTTAGTAATGAATATGTTGGATAATAAGTACTTGTAAATTATTTTTGGGATGAATTATTAAAAAAAATACATCATTAACATAAGTCTTACAATGGTAGTCAAGGATAAGATATCTTATGAATCTTAGTATGAATAAAAAACTAGTTGTTGCTCATCTTAAGGTATTTGGTTATTTGTAATTTGTACATGTTCTAGATGAGAAGAGGAAAAAATTAGATCCAAATATATTTGCTCATATTTTCACAAGTTATAGTGATGAATGTAAAACATACATGTTTTATAATCCTACTAGTAAATCCGCAATTATTTCTAGAGATTGATTTTTTTTAAAATGAAGTGTATGTTGATTATGATAATTTATCTATATAAATCTTAAGTGAGGGGTAAACCTATTGAAGTTAATTTTTAGGGATTAAATATACATATGTTTCTAGTTCAAAAATAAATAATACTAACTCTTTGGAAGATACTAGTCATGCATCTTCATCAACTCCAAGTAAGAACACATGGTTGTTGAATCCACATCCAACTAATCAAATGTTGGATCATAGTTATTAGAGGATAATTATAAGGACTAAACATCAAGAAGGTAATTTTTTGATGATTCTTATGATTATTTTGATGATTCTTAGTCTCTTCATAATTAAAAGTGTTTTTCTATCTTATTTATATTGGGAAACCACCTATTCATAATCCTCTCTGAATTTGACACTTGACAATTTTTTAATGAAAATGTTATACTAGAAAACTATTTTCTATATATATATATATATATATATATATATATATATATATATATATATATATATATATATATATATATTGTATCTTGTTTATTTTAGTATTTTGTTTATAGTGGGTGACCACCTTATCTTAGTATTTTTATAATTTTACACTTGAAAATGAAATGTAGATGATATTATTAACTCTTATCTTGATAAATTTCCACTTAAAAGATAAAATTTATAGCTTGTTTATAGTGGGAAACCATATGTTCTTACCTCCTTATAATTTGACACTTGAATTTTTTTATGATAATTTTATATTGGGAATATATTTTTGTATATTTTTATTTATCTAATATTATATCTTATTTATAGTGGAAATCACCTACTCTCATTATTTATAGAATGTTATGTTTTTTTATATCTATTTTATATGTTCTTTATAGTTGATGGTTCTCTGCTCTCAATATCTTTATAATTTCAATTTCATCAATAATATATTAATGAATAATATTTTTTATTTTTTCCTTGACACTTTTTACGTTTGAAATTTAATTTTTTATGTTTTTTATATTGAGTATTCACCTGATATTTTTCATTAACTCCATGATAATGCTAAAAATTATCAATAACTATGATAATGCTTACGTAATACTTTTTAAATTAATTTTATTTATGTTAAACATTTTTAACTATAAAACATTCATTGAATTTTCAAAATGTAATTATTATTTATTTTAATAAACTATTATTATAAAATTTTATTAAAATTTAAATATGAATCAAATATGTTTTTTTGTTATATATCATCTTTTTACTAGAGCCAAAACCGGTTATGGGACACAATAGGAGGCCTAGTCTCCCAAAAAAGTTATATCAAATCCAAATTGGAAACACTACATGCCATCAAACCTAAATGTTTTTTAGAATATACAAATCTAGAAGCTAATAACATAAATAGAATTTAAAAATTAAACCTACTAAAATCCTAGTAAAAGAAATCGCTCAATAATTTTCTAGGAAAACCAACAAGCCCAAATTTAACTCAACCTTTTGAAGTTAACAACTACATGCCCCTATTAGAGAGTAAAGATTACATAGTCCATTGAGTCACACCATTAATAGAGTTCATAGCATCAATTTGTAGTCTTTTTGCTTCCTTTTTCATGCCTCTTTTTCCTTTATTTCTAAAATTTGGAGTCTTTAAATCACTTGGCTGCTAAACTATTGATAAAACTACTCTACTAACCATCTCTTCTTCTTATTCTTCTTAATATTCACTAAACTCTTATGAGAATGTTTGATATTGAGAATGATCTGGTGAAGGATAATTTTTGTCAACACCCTTTAGCCTTGATATCTCAATATCTACTTCCCCTTCTAGAAAGGGAGAGGAAGGTTGTCATACCTCTGTGTTGATATGAACTTCTACTATCGCTAAAACTCATCTTTCTGAGGGTTGTCTTGATTTTACTAAATTAATGATGAAGATAAAACCTCTACATAAGTGGGGTTTGAAGGGAATTGTATTTTTTTAACCAAATCTTGATTTAGATAACTAATCTTTTCAACCCATTTCTTCAAAAGTAATGTATGAGATCCTTTAAAACCTTTCTCAGGACAAGAAGCAATCTTATGATTAGCTTGATTACACTTGAAACATATAAAAGTAAGGCCTTAAAAATTAATTAACTAAGTCCATACACCAAGTGAGGATGAGATATGAATAAAATGATAAAAAGGTTTGGATAAATCTACCAAAACACACACCCTGACATAGCTCAGATTAGCCTTATAAGATTCATCAATTTTAAAAAACACTCCCAATTTATCGATCAATTGTTTGAGAAGATCAAGATCATGCATGGATTAGGGAAAATAATAAAGTATTACCCATATCAGAGCTTGTGAAATCACTTCTATAATTAAATTAAAAGGAGCCCAAGGACACAAAAACACCCTTGCTTACCAATAAACCATGGCCCATTCAACCAAACATAATATCTATCTTCCATAGATTGAAACACAAGATAAAAAATCCATTAGATTATATTGAGATATAAATAATCTTTAAAGAATTCCAGATACCTTTCAACCACTATAACAATACTTACCATGATAGCCTCTTCCCTACACTTCTATCTATCAATGACTTCCTCCCCCTTTCCAAACCAATCACTTTAATTTTTAAATCTAAAATTTCCATAATATGGGGTGTATCAAATAAAATTAAGGGAATATCACCTAGTCCATTTCTTAGACTCTTTTATGTGACCTTTTAGCTTCTATAAACCCTTAGAACCACCTTCTTCTTCTCTTTCTTCCCTAGAAATATATTTTGAATAATTATGATTTATGGAAATAAGGATAGGGCTTGAGTTAGTCTAAGCCTTAAGAATAAGATATTTACATAATATTGCACATGAATGATAGGGATTGGAGATATTATTTCAACTGGGATACACCAGAGCCTTAAAATAAATCCTATCCGACCTTTTTTTGAATAAGGCACCCACTTCCTTTGAGAGGCACCACCACTAGACCAACCACTTCTCTTTTTTGAATTCTCTAGCCCTAAAAATTGGTTAACCTAATCAAATGGATATTTACCTATTTTTGAGTTCAAAGAGGCAAACCCAATTTTAACATGGTCATTTTTATGTTTTAATTATCCCCTACCTTGACTACTCCTCCCATTATAGCCTATCCCTCTTCATCCCTTACCAAAATCAACCCTTATTAGATTTATAAAACCCACCTAACCGCCACAAATAATTCCTCCTACTCTCCTAAATTTTTGGTTATAACCTCATTTACCCCTTCCCCCTCATCTCTACCTTTATCATGTACTATTATTTCTTCACTTTCCAATTCCATCCCCTGCCAAATTCCCTTCACTATCATCTGCCTGATGTCATTTATTACCTACATCACCTTCAACCATGACCACATATTTCCTTATATATTAAATCAACTAATAATTATGAGAAAAAATATTATCTTATTACCATTTTAATTTAATATCTAGTTTTAATTATTTTACTAAATATGAATAAAAACATATTTAAAAAAATATTTTTATTAAGGGTAAAGGATAAGTTTTGACTAGGTCTCATATTAGTTACAAAAAATATGCCCAAGGAAAGAGAAACAACTAACAAAAATGACAAATAATAAAAAATATAATCCAACTTACTATACACATCAGACAAATAACTAAACAATAGCTAAAAACTAACAAATTAGAAATGACATTACATCTCAAAATATTTAAGCACCATATTTAATTCTTCAATAATATTGGTGATTACCTCCTCAATGTCCCCCACAATATAATTATCTAGTTCCATAGCCTTACCTTTGTCCAATCCATTTTTTATTTTACTTGCATGGACACCACTCTATTGGTCTTTACTTGCCTTAAATATTTCCTTTAGAACACTTATTTTTTAAACACAATTTTTAATTGTAAATTTACTCATTTTTATAAATTTATGAATGGTCCCTTGCATATAATTCCTCTCATCCTCTAAATTTTCAATTTTAGCTTCTAACTTAAGTAACTTAAAAGTCACACCTTCACCCTCATCAACACCATGAACACTAGATCTTCCTCCAATATAAATATTCATGTTGGTATATTCAATAATCAAGGACATTTTTTTAATGGAGGGTAATATCCAAAACCATAAATTTAAGCCTTTCATGGATACTCTTATTTCCCATTTCCTCATTAATTTCCTTCCTCTTATGATCCCCATCTAAATCAACGATCCCAAGATCTTTCTACATGTCATCCTTCAAATCAACAACTAGCTTGTTCATCTCATCTTGATTTCCACCTAAAAATCATTTTTTTCTTCTTCCTCCTCATTTTTATCCTCCAAATCATCATCCTTAGAGTCAAACACAATGAATACCCTTGTCCTCTTTGTATGAGACTTAGTAGGGGTAAACATAGGGGATTTTTTAGGAATATTAATGGTAATGGATTTTTAGCAACATATATACCATTACATTAGAAATAGTGTTCCCCTTCTTATAAGACTCAATAAATTTGATATCCATAGAGGGCCAAACCCCTATGGGCTTATCATAGCTATCCAAGATAAAAATGAGGGATTGGTCATAAGGTAATGGATCTTTTCATAATTATACTTTTGTAATTAAGTGTTCCAAATACATTAATAAATAAAAGGTCAAACTAAAAGGAATATTATGCCTAAAATGATTTAATAGGGTAAAATTATAAGTCTATAAGAATAAAATATATAATTCAAGCTAGATAAAAAATCATCTACAAATGAATTCTAATCTAATCTAAACTAAACTTAACTTCAAAAATATAGTAGAAACAATAAAAGAAAACTAAATGAAATACTTACAAAATGAGATGAATTTCATCACCTTCTCCATTGTGTGATTAATGGTGGATTTTATCAAGTGATAATTTGGATACTCAAATCCTTTCCAAAGTAAAGAGAATTGGATATAATTTTGGTGTGTAAGATGGGTTTTGATTGATTTGATTCACTTGATAATTTGATATCAATTTGTTACCTTGAAGGTGGATTGAAAGTGATGGATTACATGTCAATTTCTAGGCTTATGGGAGTTTAATCTAAAGGTTGAGTATTATTTAAATTATTAAAATAATCAATGGTTAGGAATTAGTACTCATCCATGAGGATGATAATCAATTATAGGAATTAGTTGAGTGAGTCAGTAAGAATGGGCCAAATTAGTTGGTTGAGCCAGCTTGGAAGTTGAAATGTTCTAAGATGACTCAAAATGTAGTTGATAAAGTTGAGGGAGTAATTGGATGAGTCAACATATGGTTGAGACAAATGTAGAGAATGTCTAGGTGAGGTGGAAAACATGGATGTCTAATTAGTTTTAGAGGAAAATAGGTGTGCATGAATATAATTAATCAATTAAGAATTTATAAATTATTTGAGATTTAGAGGGAAGTAATGTTAATTTTAATTTGAATTTTGAAAGGGGGAGGGTTATCATGTAAAATTTAATTTTGACACTAAATGGTCTAAATTTAGGTGTCTACACATAATTCCCTCACATATTTACATGAAGACACATAGTCACGTGAATTGTGTTATAAAGCTATAAATAATGATTAATAGTAACAATTAATAATCCTACCACACACTAATGGAAGGATTTTTGAAAACATCAAATTGATAACTAATTTATAATAAGTCATAACTCATTCATGAATAAATTCAAACATAATAATAATAGTAAATGACAAACTCGTGTATGTGTGTGTGTGTGTGTGTGTGTGTGTGTGTGTGTGTGTGTGTGTGTGTGTGTGTGTGTGTGTGTGTGTATTCAAATCACTTAACATTCATATGAATTTCAAAGATTACAACCAATCATGTATGCACATATATCCAAAAATGGCACAAAGATTTTTAAATAACCATACTGAAATCTATTTCAAAATATATTACAATTATATCTTTAAATTAATTTTAATATATTCAAGACATAGTTCACACTTGTAACATCCCCCAAAGATATTCAAATGTAGAAACATGTTTAGAAACCATCCATTAATATTCCTTTTAGAACATATAGTGAATCTATATCCACCCCATCTACCAGTTGGAAAGGGAAATATGCCATCCCATAATGAGCCCAAAACATGAAAGTAGTTAAAAATAATAAAACTTGTGAATGATATCCAAGACTTATACTAGGGTTTACTTGATAAATAAAATAACAAGACCAATATATAATATGCTATTTTTTTTTCATAATCCAACCATTCTTGAAAAATAGGGTTTCACAATCAATACAAAACAATAACAATGCATAACACAAACAATGTGAAACAACAACACTATAAATCAAAACACAACACATTAATAACAAATACAACTCAAAACTCAAATGGAAAACACTCATATGTAGTCCAAAGTGGCAATGATCAGAAGTTCACTTCACTTAACCTATCTATATGCCATCTAAGGGTGAGATAGAGCTCAATTGACCTCAACCAATTATGGATTTTCATTGGTCAAAGTTCTCATTAGAAACAAACCCTTTTTGTATACAAGAACAAATGCTTTCATTCAAAAATAAAATACATTAATGCATGCAAACATTATGGGTTTTCCATTCAAATTAATATTCCATAACATACTTTGCATAAAAGGCTTATAAAAACAACTTAATTAAACTTACTTATTCAAGGAAGTATCCATGATCTAATTTATTAGTCATTATGCCTTATCCTCTCTACTTTCCTTCATTTATTTCTTCTATCTCTCTTTTCTTATTTCTCTTATCCACTAATAGTTCCATTTAAAATTTTACAACCATATTTGAGTTAAAGTTTCAACTTGATTAATTGTCCATTTATTCATAGTTGAAACCACCAATTCTATATCATGTAACGATCATCATCCATGCATTGTTAAAATACATGGAAACCAAAATAGATCATAAACCCTTGTAGCATTATAAAATAACAATGACATCAAGTGCCTAAGCATGAAACAAATTAATTTTAAAAAGAATTTGAGAATCCCTAAAAATCAATTAGGGTTAACTCAAAGTAAACTATGCATCTTTAAAAAATCAAATAATCACTTCATTATTACCAAAACTAAAGTTAAAATTACCCTTGGTGATTATTACCAAGGCCTAAGTCCAACAAACTTATTATTACCATGCTAAGAATACATTCGTACGTGACTTTAAAATGTTCTACCATGGCCCAAGTATTTTCACTTGAGACAATGCACTAAAAACCACGGTGATAAATTACATTCTATAGGTTCATTTGACATTAAACATACTTGAATGAAATTTATGCCATGAGGTTATTCTCATACTTTTACAAACACAATGCTCTTGCTTTCTAGGCTTAGTTTGATTTATAACATTCATTATTCTTATAGTTGACTATCACCTATTACTTTAATAATAAAATATAAGATAAAATATACCAAAACACAATATGACCAAACATAAATTAAGATGACTAAACAGTCAATTGTACAATATAAAAGAGTCTAAAATACAAGATAAGTTGAGACATAAGACACAAAACTTAAAAAATAGAAAGTAGGGTACAAAAATTAGGATCTCATTCATAAATTTATTATAATCATTTAATTGTATATGTTGCACACAATGTTAGATGAAATGTTCTTCTTTCCAACCTAGATCACACTTAAAAACACCTATATCCATACAAAATTACATCAATAGTATTAGTACCATAGATCTCAAATAAAATAAAATTAAATAACTAAATCATAATTTAAAATAATATGTCTAAAACAACATAAAATAAACATGAAACTAATACCAAGTCTCATAATCTAATAACACATCAAATAACATTGAAATAATAATGACAAGTCTAGGTGGTCATGATAAATACCTAATGAATATGTATTTAGGGACTAGGAAAATAGAAAATGGATAACCTAGAGCCACCTAGAAATTTATGCAATTACCAATGGTTTTTTACTAATTTATCTTTCTAATAAAGAGGATTATTCAAATATCATGTTAGGAGGACCTTGGTTTATATGGAAGGATAGATTAGTACTCCAAAAATACAATCTAGGCTTTGACACACAAAATAAATCTTTCAAAATGGCTCCATTTTGGGCCAACCTACTTAGACTACACATGGAATTATAAGAATATGAAATCATAATAGGTCTATAGCTATTGGTAATATCATAACTATCAATATTATTACAAAGTATATGAAAATGTTTAGTTTTGTTATATTTTTTTTTATCAACGTCCCTTATGAGAAGATTATTTTGAAATCCATAAATTTGAAATTGAAGTATAGATAAAGGATCTAAGAAACTAAATATGAGAGAACAAATGAGATATGTGTTAAGTGTAACATAATGGGTTATGAGTTTAGAGTTTTCTTGGAGATCAAGAAATATGATTAGGTATAGACAATAAAATAGGAAGTAATTTTTTCTAAAATAATTAACAAAGAGGCCAAAGGCACAAATGAAAACATACAAGATATAAACATGAATACGCAATAATCCATTTAAAAGGTTAAGCATGGAAATAGTCATGTAGGGTTAAAAAAAGATCTAAGGGAAGAGTCAGGTGAATATGTCAATGTAGTTAAAAATTTGGGAGAATCTAAGGATATTTCTCATACCAACTTAGACAAGAAATAATATCTAAAAGGAAATATGACCCTTTACAAACAAAAAGGAAATTATAAAGGTAGAATCAAGTAAATAAAGAACTAATTTGGATGAAATAGATTTAGAATGGAGAAAGGACTATAAGAGAGGCAAATAGTTGAAAGGAGAAACAACCTATAAGGAGGTAGAACTATCATATGAGGAAAAGGTTCCATACATGCCTCTAAGTTTGGAATTAAAATCCCCTAATACATAAATTGATCTTAGTTGTAGAAGAACTAGAATATTTAAGAAGATAGATAATGTAGGAGAAGATAATAATGTAGGCAGACATAATTTGATAGAAATTCAAATCAAATAAACAACCAAAGATGTGGTAAATGGAACCCATAAAATATATAAGAGATAATTAGGTTATCCTCAAGACTCAACTTATGATATTTTTCCTCTAGATAAAGAAGAAAGGAAGACTGAAGACGTTTAGGAAGGCTAAGGAATTTAAACAAAATCTAGTTGGTGGACCTAGAAGAAGGAATAGGAAAAGGAAGACTCAGTCTTGTTATTCAGCTAGTCATTATAGATAGTAGATGGAACTTAAAATGTTGACTTTTAGCTAATAATTTATATTATTTATATATGGTCTACTATTGATTAGATCTATTTTATGTTTGTCTCTTTTGTGTTGTCATAATGTTATCTTAAGATGCTTATTCCAAGTTTTATAGTACCCATCAAAACCCTATTTTTATCCTAATTAAAAAATATGAAGTAAAACATAAGATGGAAAGAAATGAAAAAAGATGTATCCAGTTTAATAATAATAAAAAAATTGAATATGGATATGAAATGATTGTCTAAAGTTTCATCATATGTAAGATAATTAATAACTCATATTCAACAAAGGAGAAAACAAAAGTGACTATAAATACATCCAATTTAAGATAAATTAAAACTATAATAAAATAAGGACATGAAAAAAATGGGAGGTAAATCCTTTAATGAGTATAAAATAAAAATCAATGCTTGTGCAAAAATAATGAGTAGGAAATCACTACCATCTAAAGATATGACTATGATGATGAATATGGTGTTGAAATTAAAGGTGATGGGAGTTTTTGAGGATGTCTTGGTTGTATTCCCCATGTTATTACAATGGAAATCACAAACTAAATCCAAGATGTGTTTTAATTGAAAGCTAAGAGTTAAATCTAATGTAAAAGAGAATATAGGAATGTAAAGAAGAGGGACATGATCAGTTAAAAGAAATATCCATCAATTGGATATTGGGAAATATATGATGAATATAAATGGAATGGAAGGTGCCATGAGGGTGATGTATAAATCCTTAGAAAAGATATTACATTTTAATCAAGTGGGCAAGGCTAAGAACTATCGACATCAAGGACATAGAAAGCCCCACATAGAAAGCATAAGATTGAGATAACAAATGAAGCATATATTATGTATACACATAATATTTTCAAACTTGATCAATTATTGATGTTTTATTTCTTGAAGGAACCCATCGAGTCTTAATCTTTCTGAGTGCACACCTTAAAGGATGCACCAAGAAAGTGGTGGGTAAACCATTGGTTTTCATAGCATTGTTGTCCCTTATACTACCACTTGCTATATATACAACCTTCTCCTATACAATTCTCTAAGCATTGCCTCCTCCCTTATACACTCCTCCAAGAATTTCACCACCTTCCTTGGTACCTACCTAAGCCTAAAACCCTTTTTTATAGTTTACATTACAAATTTGGCTTAGGCAGACCCTATATTCAAATTTTTAAAAATACATTACTAGTCTAGTTTAGCCTTGACCAACCTAGACTGATGCCTAACTTATTTCTATCAATTAATGATAAAAATTCAATTGGGTTGAACCTGTCAGCTAAAATTTTGGAAAGATTTAGGTTTAAATTCACACACACACACACACACACACACACACACACACACACACACACACACACACACACACACACACACACACACAAATTAATTTCATCATTTCTTGGAGAATATAAGAAAGATAATAATATGTTGTGCATCTACTAATCCACCATTCTACATGAAGAGCATAGCTTAGGATTTCAATACTTTCTTTAGAGGTGTGGATCTTATCTTGTGGAGAAGTCTCTTAGATTCATAGATAATTTATGTATTCTAGATCTAACTTATCCTTGTTATGCTTACATACCACAATAACCTCTTATGAAACACCATGGCCAAGTGAGAGATTGAGGCTCAGTGGGTTTGTCTTCAAAAGTAAGTATTCTTAACTTTTTTCATCTTTTGTAAGGGTATATATATTTTCATTTGTACTTATCTCCCATGCATTAGGGTTTTACCTATATATATATATATATATATATATATATAGAGAGAGAGAGAGAGAGAGAGAGATTATATATATATATATAGAGAGAGAGAGAGATTAATTAGGATTCTCCTATTCATGTTTAATTTTTATGTTTATTACACCCACTTTATGCCACAAGCTTTGGTGAAAATTAGATTATATTTTAATTTGCTTGTCATTTTATTAATGAATATGAAAACATAAGACCAAGATAGGGTTATTGCATAGTGTTGATTGATTAGAGTATTTGGAACCCTCTCTATTAATGTTATAGTGGTAATATATCCATTGGTGAAGTCTAAAAGATCCATCTTGGTCGTGACCTTGAATATCTAATGTAACAACAATCAGAAGTGTAAGTAGGATTTATCTTCTTTGAGTCAGAATTATTAATAAATCAGTTATATTTCCCTTTGTATAATTTCTAGTGAAAGTTATGTGTATTGAAACCTTGTAGGTTTTCATTCACACTTTCATTTTTCCATCATATTATATATTTTTATTTTTGTGGTACTATATTGAACTTTTTGGTATAGTTATAGTAGTCTGTGCGTATGTTTAACGCACAATCACTAAAAATGACTCTATCTTGTCTATGTAGGTCTTATCAAAATATAGGTGACTAAATCAATCAACTCATCATAATATTATTCTTCAGTAAAAAAATTTCATACATAATTGAACCATTCGACTATATTTTTAGTTCTCCTTTTTCAACATAATGGCCTACCAACATAGTCGATCCAGTCAACTTTATTAGTAACTTATTTTTTAGTACATAGGTTTTGAAAACTCCATCAATCCATTTGAATTATTACTTAGGAGAGGAAATTATTAAAAAATATTTTTAAATATAGGATTTATTTGAAAAATAAGCCTCTCAAGGCTTACTTGAAGTTCACAATTAAAAAAGAACTTGACTTTAAGAACTAAAGATGACTCTAAACTTTGACACTTACAATAAGAAAACAAATAGATTTAAAAATAAATGACCACTTATTTTTGAAAATATAAAAATAACACTAAAATTTTAAAATAAAAAATTAATACTCATAAAAAATTAAACACATAAAAAATCAAATTAATTATAAATATAAACACACATTAAAATCATTTTGACCCCGACTTAAAAATATTACCTCCAAACATAACATAAAATAAAAACTAATCCATTTAAGTAAAAACCAATACCATGGACTTTCAAGAAAGTACTACCATGGTTCTTGGACAATGAATTTGTTATTATAGGTTGTTTGGATTGTGTGAGGAATTTTGGAGTGAATAAGAACAACATGAAGGAGGATAGCGAGAGGGGGTTGACTATTGATTTATAAAAATTGTCTCCTTAAAACCAAGAGCTATGTAAACCAACATCACTGAGACTATATTGAAGTGGATACCATGTTGGGATGCTCCATGAAATGTAAATCCATAGATATACATTAAGCCATGCAAATCAAGGTCTAAATGGAGTTGGATTAGAGTGGATTGATAGGAGATGCAATATTCAATGAAGTCTTAGAGTTAATTTTTGAATACCAAATCCTATACAAGAGTGATACTAGATGTTTTGATCTGGTAGCATTTTTATTGGTGTATATGACCAATAAAGAATATCATCAATGATTATCGATCTAAGTTATTGACAAGAACTCGAAGAAAATAAAAGCTTCAATGTTTCAAATGTAAAGACTATTGAGTTGAAAAGAACAATCCAATAAAAGAAACTACTAAGTTTGGTGTAGGGTAATGGTGATCTATCAAAGCCTCATTAAATCTTGAATGAAAAATAGGAACTCACCAAAACTATTATATACTCTAATTCAATGATCTATCTAAGGTATATGTTCTTCAACCAAAACAACCCTACTTTAGAGATGTGCAACAAATATTTTCATGGAATATCATTCACAAAGAAAGAAAAAATATGATTTTATAGATTTGGGGGTGGATGAAATTATGATATCATACGTCAAATTTATATAAGATAAAACTGAGATAAACCAAAATACAAAAAATCTCATATAGAAATAATTTTTTTACATATGCATTCAGAAAAAAATAAAACACAACCTAAAAAAAATATATACTATAATTTATTCACTTATACAAATGATAACATAATTTCACATGGTCTACACTACCATTATATTATCTACATGAATGAAAAGGCTCTCGATTAATAAGAATTTTTCACATGGTCAACATTGCTTTGTCTTGTTATAAGTAAAGCCTACATTTATAGAGAGGTCGCAAAGAGTACCTACTCTATTACTAGATATTAAAAATGACCCATTATAGGTAAGAGATGAGGCTCAAATACATTTTTTAGTCAAATTCAAATAATTTTATTAATCAAACTTCATACAAATATATAGGAGACATATTTCCTATAATTAGTGATGCTCTGATCTCTACAATCGCTCAACTTATTAACCAAATAAATATATAAATCTACTCGTATATTATTTTTGTTACAATAATTAAACAAAAAAATAATAAAATATAACTTAGGTAATAATATAATTAATATTTACTATAGTAAACTACCTAATGTAAAAACTAATCATTAACATGACTTTGTTAGCATATTTTTTGAATCAGCACTTGAGCATCAAAACATAAAATTTTGCAATCTAAACATCCTCAAGCCCACCAAGGTTCATTCCTACCTTCTCCACCATTTAAATTTTCTTATTTCAATACTATTTTTCATAAATTTATAGTTTTTAAAATGGTGTCCCTACAACTAACTGGGTCAACTAGTTCGACATAGTTTATATGTTCAACTTTATTCTTATAAATTTTGATTCCACATAATAATAACAACCCATTAAAATTTATTTTTCATTATTTACATATAATATCATATGATCTAATTATTTACTCTTCACAATCAATAAATTAACCTCTTTCTTCTTTTAATTAATTCATCTTTCATTTTAGTTACTTTCATGCTTAGAGTAATAAACATAGATTAATTAGGTGGTTTTTAAAATTATTGATTTAGTCATACTATTTTACTCTTTTGCACACACTTCCAAATAATTTTACATAAAAAATTATTAAACATTTGTCCTCCCAAGGCCTACCTAATTGGATTTCATCACCAAAGGGAAAGCTAACTTGGTTTTATGGCCAAGTATAAACACATGGTTGATGGTAAATTGGAGAAGCACCCAACACCCTTATTATTTCAATATTATGAAGTGAGTGTGTAGACCCCAATAACAAGCCAATACCATCACCAATATAGTTCTCTTTCAGCCTAAACTTTCTAAAACCATCCTTAGATTACTTTCTAGTTCCTTCTTACAACTAACTTCCAATCACATTAATTTCAAACTTTATTATAACTTAATAACACTTAGAAATGACCAATTAGTTATAATTTAATTTCAAGTTTTTTTATTTCCCTTTGATCATTATATTTTGTATTGTAAACCTTTCACTAACTAGCATTGATTCAAGGTTTATGATGTGTTCTCTAATCAGATCAATCACATTGATCCAATTGTTTTTTTGCTTAATTTCATTTTCTTAGATATTATCTTACAAAATATTTATTTGTTCTTAGAACACCATCATCTCTATCCATATCAACTATAAATCATGTTCACCTTAAATACATATTATCTATACATGTTTGTGTATCTTATTATCTTGATTATTTCCCCTTTTCAAGTACATACTCAACATATCTAACTATGTATCTCTCTTATCTATTTAGTTTCCTCATCGGTAGTACATAGTTAACCCATATGATTGTGTATCCATCTAGCCTATTTCAATTTCATTCTTTTCATCACACATTCAACTAGCTCAATGGTGTCTTATTATTATTTTATGAGCTTTATTCACATACTCTATCGACCTAGTTGACTCTATACCTGTTGGCTGACCCTATTATTTATTTGGTCAACTTTGTCTCTATTTCACCTTATTTCTTAATTTTTGATTCTTTCTTTGAGCATCATGAAATCCTCTATCAAAATATATTTTGTAAAACTAAATCCATGTATAAATTATATGGGATTCTCTATTATTCCTACCTCAACTATGCAAGAGGATCCTCACTCTTGTATCACCTCTTCTCCTCCCTCATCTTTTTATTTCAACCTAGTTCAAATCACTAGAAAATATGCTATTGGTGGTTCTTATCCACTTCATACTTATCAAGATAGTTCCCATCTTCAAGCATCTAACCATAATATGGGGGCAATTGATACAGTCCTATTTAATAAACCCATAGGGAATATAACACCTAAAAACCCTCTTGTTAATACCAATTCAGGGAATCCTCTTACAAACACTAACCCACTAATCGATAAAATTCAGATTCTTTCAAAAATAGTATTAAAATGAACATAATACAAACATATAAAACCTCCAAAATTATGCAACTACAAAATTATTTGATCAACATGGCTAATCAACCTCCCATTCTTTTCCCACAAAATAATCAAAATTTTATCCATTCACCTCTTAAAAATGCCATGGAAAATTTCATTACCCAGCCTATCATATGCAATAAGATGTTCCAACACATCCAAAATGATCCTTTATCCCCTTTAAGTGTATCCATTGACATTGGTAATATATCTCCTACAAATAAATATGATGGGACTAAAGACCATAAATATTTTCTTAAGGCATTAAATAATCTTTATAAAGAGTGGATACAAATTAATATTTTTACCACAACTAAAATTTTAGTTAAAACCTTTGTAGGTGATGTATTAGAATGGTATACACAACTTATCAAACATTATATATGAAAACTAGAGGATTTAGTCAATCCTTTAGTTAAATAATTCCCACACAATGATTTTACTAAAAATTTCCTTGATTATTTCATCAATTCTAAGTAATTCCCTACCAAATCATCTAATGACTTTATCAAATGATGGAAATATTTGGCTCACAATGCCAATCATAATATGACTGATGATAATTTGTTTTAACTCTTTATAACAACATTAACACCTTCACTCAAATACAAGGTTTGAACTTTCATTCACCAAAATTTAAATGGTATTCTTGACCAAGATAAGCATCAAACTTATTAATGAAATAGTTTGAACCTACTAAAATCATTAAGAGATATTTTTAACATTCAATCAATGTAGTAACTGATAATCCTCCTTAACCCAAATCATGAGTATCCAAAAAATAAAATCCCCAACCTTCACATATGTTATTAACCATGCTACAAATGAAATAATTTTTAGCACCCTCTACACCATTCACGTACCTTAATAATCCCCCTAAATGGTATGATCCTAATAAATTTTGTTGGTTCCATGATGATATAAGTCCTTCCCTTGAAACATATCAAGGGCTTAAAAATTTTGTCATTTCTTTTATGCTTGGAGATTCATTCAATCATGATGACATGATTAAAATCCATCACTAAGATTATGTTAATGCATCTTAAAAGAAACAAAATTCCAAAGATTCTTATTCTAATAATACTAAAACTTTATCTACAACTAACCCTCAACAAACAAATAATGATATTTGTGAAATTGTCATTGATTATGGTCAATACTATACCAATTCTTAATATGTCAACATGGGCAAGGTCAACTATCGATGAAAACCAACCAACAAAGATCCTGTAACTAAACTAACAAAATCATATTTAGAAGAGCAAATTCTCAAAGATACTACTGATACTCACTTATTTTTAGAAACCAATGAGGAACCACCTCCTCCCTCCAAATATCCAATCACTTCACTTTCTACTAAACATATCTTACCTCCCAAGCCTCATATTGGTTCTTATTCTTCTAAAACTCATTGAAACTTCTTAGAATGACTTGACTTTATGCCTTAGAAGATTCCTCTCATGGATTTAGTTTTCACTTCTCCTTATAATTATAAATTCCTAATGCAACAATTCCAAGAAATCAAACAAACATATCCCTTAGAAGAGGAACCATCTTATCAAGAACCCTAACCAATAGAAGTTCATACCATTTAATCCATTTGTACTTATTAAAATCCTTCCATAGTTTTTTTCAAATAAGACATTATCAATGATGAGATTTTTTAGTTCCCAAAATTGTATTGAATAAATTAGGCCCTTATCAAATATCAATGTCTAAGTCATTAGCCCAACTTCTATTTCAAAGTGTTCTTTTAAAATGGTCAAGTTCATGTTTAAGAGGATAGGTGATTTAACTTGGTATTTACTTAGCATGTTTCCTTTGGGAACTTTGATTTAGGTATTTCCTTGTGTTAATTTGGTTTATTTTTAGTACAAATTCCTTATAATCTTTTAGAAAAGGTGTTCATGTAGATTGTCTGAAGGCCATATTCTTTCAAGATTTTTGTTCACATAAAAAGCCCAAAGGGCCATTTCCTTCAAGAATTTTGTCCACACAAAAAAAATGAAGGGATATTTCCATTTATTTTGGTTCATTTATTTTTGACTTTTTGTCCACAAAAAAAAATTTGAAGGGTACTTGCCCTTTGGGTATTTTGCCTGCGCAAAAAGCCCAATAAAAATCATTTGTTTCAGAAAAGGTGCAAATTCTTATTTATTTAGAATTTATTTTCATGGTAAAATTTATAAATATAACTTACCATTATGGTATTTTACCTACACAAAAATCCAAAAATAAATGTAAGAACTTATTTACTTTAGCTAAAGTATCTACAAAAAGTTTGAAGGGTCATTTTGCCTTTGCAAAATTTTTGAAGGGTCATTTCCTTTGGGCATTTTGCCCTTGAGAAATTATCAAAGGGAAATTTCAAGAGATATAAAGGGCCATTACAAAAATATTAAGGTAAATTATATATTTCAAGTTCCCTTGACAAAAATTCCAAAGGGTATGCTCAAATGGTTAAAGGGTACTTTCGACAAAGTTGATGCAAAGTAGAAGTCATATTTCTTTCAGTCATCTTGCCTAAAGAAAAAATTTGAAAGAATTTAATTTATTTGGGAAAAGTACCAAGTTTAATTTTTTTAGGGATATTGTTTTGTAAAAATGTCTGAAACAATTTTTGTGTTGAATACACAAGGAGATAAATTTTAATTCTTTTGGTAAAAGTGAAGATGTCCAATTCCTTTGGGAAAATTACAAAGCTCAAATTTTGTGGGGAAATTATTTTAGAAAAAGTGTTCAAAATAATTGTCATAATGAATACAAAATGCCTGAGACTCAATTATTTTAGGAAAAGTGTGAAGTCAAATCCTTTGGGGAAATTATCTGACATTTTATCCAAAATAATTGTCCTGATAGAATGCCTAAATGAATTGTTGCAGAACAATTGTGCTGAAGAAAAGCCCAAAGAAAAAGTGTTGAAATAAAAAAGAATTATAAAGATAAATAATTATACAAAATTTCCATAAAACAAAGTCCCCTAATAAATATTTTTGAATTGCAGGTATGATACTCTTATGGACATCTGTTGATGGGCATGCAGATGTCAACTTTAAGCCATAGGGATTAGCCTTTAGAATTCAAATGTTAAAAGACAGTCGTGTGAGAGTCAATTTTAGACCCCATTAATTAGAAATTTGTTTTTATATGGACAATGATGTAATGACATGTGTTTACATGGAGCAAGATGATCTAACGATGTGTGATCAAAGTTAAATAATCAAAGGAACCTGAGATAAGTACATGAATGATAAGTGACAAGCTTATGGGGCATATTTAAAGTTTTAGCATGTCCCAAAGATTTGATGATGAGAGATAGTAGTTGATAGGTCAACAAAAATTGAGATAAAGTGAGATAATTTCACATGGTATGAGGGTGCTCAAAGAAGTATACACCATTTGTAAGGTACATATGAATTCCATAGGGCTACCAAATGGAATATCCTTAGGGCCAAGTAAAAGGTAGTATCCAATAATGATCCACCCCTCAAATCATGATCTAATGGAGTGTGTTTGATCACCCTAGAAAATTTTGATGATGCATAGCCAAGGTTGAAAAGTCATGGATCCTATGGGAAAATACAAAAATGCCAAGTGGTATAGCTATGTGCCACAAATTATAAATCATGCATTTCATGCAAGATCTATAGCTCGTGTTTGATCTATCAAGGATAATCCAATTATGCAAGTTGAGGTGGAATTTTTAGAGGGGTCAAATTTAATGAAGAAGTGACAAGTGTCTAGATTGGAGCCAATCAATCAACTTCGTCAGTCTTAGGCCCCATAAATGCCCAGTTAGATCTAATGTGGTGTGCTAAATGTTAGTATGTGGTAATATTTAGTTTAAAAGATAAAATTGATAGTTATTTTATGGATGTGGAAATAATTTGAATTGAATAAGAATTTATAACTACC
This sequence comes from Torreya grandis, assembly GCA_037957365.1. Taxonomy (NCBI): domain Eukaryota; kingdom Viridiplantae; phylum Streptophyta; class Pinopsida; order Cupressales; family Taxaceae; genus Torreya; species Torreya grandis. The sequence continues at coordinate 1,390,799 of JARHVA010001529.1, forward strand.
ATTTAAGATAATATATTCTTAACATCCATGGATCTTTTATATTTTCATCATAGTTGGATATTTCTAATGCTAATCATCATATGGTAATGGGCTTTCCTTAGTGTGCATAAATAAAATATTTTTTGTCCAAAAGTTTCCATGATTTTCAATCAATCAACAAGAGAGTATTTCCAAATAAGTTACGCATGAGGACAAAATATGTTTGGCTCTTCAAATGATTTTCTCCCTCCAATTGTGCAAGTGAGCAATTGAGCATCTCTAAGTGGTTGCATATGATGATAAATAGTTGTTTGGGATTTCACTTTGAATTTCACCATCTAGATCATGAATTAATTAGAATATTTAATTAAAATATTAAAATTTTGTTTCAAATCATCATCATTCCTTGCAAAGGTAGTTGCAATAATAATTCTTTTCTTATAAGTGCATGAGGATCTCAGGCATGGTAAAATAGATATTCTAGTTGGAAATATCTTGGTAGACTTGAAGGATTATTCTAAAAAAAATTAACTTATGACCCATGGTTCTAGATTCAAAAATGTATAAATAGGGGCTTTGTCCCTTGTTCTAGGGTTATTGTTGGTTCTTGGTTGTTATAGGTTATTTTAGGCATCTATTTTCTCCAAGTCTAGATTCTACCAAAAAAAATTGGGATCAACTATTGTGTGTAGATCTTGTCTCCCTCGCTAAGGTGGTTTCATCTATATAGCCATTAAAAATATTTGAGAGCATGCTTATGTCTCCCTTGTCAAAAGATAAATCTCACCATGCTTGTCCCCATAGTAGAAATTTGAAGTGTTGATGTCTGTAATTTTTTTTTAAGTCTATGGAAAATATTTGTGGTTATTTACTATATCCTATTAATGAAATACAATAATATGTTTTACAAGTTTTTTTGATTGGATACTTGGGTTTGGGTTCATTATTGGTTATCATTATGAGCATGTACCTTAGTTATAAATCCCTTTCTATGGTTTTATTTTGAAATGTGTTTTTGAATACCTTTTAATGGCACCTTGGGTTCATGAATACAGTAGGAGAAAATATTTAAAAGATTGGTTTCAATTTATGTTCTAGTCTCTTAGGAATCATTTGGTGTTTACCATTATCTTGCATTTGAAGTTTTTCCTACATCTTTATTGAGGAATATTGTCATGAGATACATCTAGATACCTTATTTTTTCAAATCCACCAACATGCCACCCTCCTTATTAATCATATAACATGTCTTACCCTATCCTACCTTATAAATAACACACCCTATTTCACACTATAAGTGTTACTTGACTTGCAAATGCATAAGATCTTGCATATGTGAAATGTTTGTAGTTTGTGCTTTAAATTCTAGTTTTGTAATTTTCCATTTGGCCCCAATTATGGAATATTTTATAGAATGAAGATTCCATCCATCCCCTAATATGTCTTTAGTAACTTGTGTATGACATAGAGCATTTGTGCATTTTGTGTGACAACCCTTCATGGGTAAAGTGTGCAAACATTGGTTATGCTCTGGTCATATTTGTCCCTTATGCCAAAAATCCTCATGGCGATTAAATTGAAAAATCCATCCATGTGAGAAAGCTACCTCATAGGTTCTCTCATCTTGGTTTAGGTAGAGCCAAAAGTAGCAGGGAGCTCACCATACCCTTTGTCAATGATTCTTAGTCATTTTCTTAGTTTGGTCTATTTTTGATTTCCAACCCTTCCCTAACTACAATGACATACTAGCAGGTTTCTCATCATTATTTGACATTTATCTTCAAGTGTGCAAGCCTATATTTGAGAGGTGTATAACTATGAACCAATAAGATCCTCTTTGAATCTAATGATCCACCCCTATCTATCAAAATAGCCATTAATACCATAATCATTCGTAAAGTATTAGTATATGAAGGGTCAAGAATTAATGTGAAATCTCTTTGAATCATTCAAAAACTTATATATAACAAAGATCATCTCAATAAAACTTGTTTAACATGTTGTGGATTCAAAAAGACCAACCAAAATGTGTTTGGTTGTATTTGGCTCACTGTTACTATTGGACCTAAAACTATATGTACTAAGCTTATGGTCCTTAATTTATCATTCTCTTATTGGATAATCCTTAGATACCCATGGACTAATCACATGACGGATATTTAATCTTTTAGAATCCAATGTATTAAGTTCATTTGTAATGGCAAATGGTATAAACATGAGGCCGATCCTAACCCATAGAGTATTCAACTTTCTAATCCTAAATATTAATATCAAATTCCCACTATTATAAAGATTAATAGTTCCCCTTTACCTAAATTCATCCATATTAATCCATATTTACATGTCACTCTTACTAATTCTAATGACAATGAGACCAATGATTTTTAAAATACATGTCATACTACCAAACTACCTCCTTACATCTCAGAGTGGCTTCCTCCTTCCTTGTTACCTCATAATCATACCATCCCTATTATTGATGAGATAACTAATTTATATCCTTCATGTAATGCACATGAATCATATTATATAGAATATGATTTCACAAGGAATGACTATGGAGTGTCTAAATTATTTCAAGATCCTTTAATTATGTCACCATGTAAATTGAGCAATTTAGGCATCTCACCTTCTGAATTTCCTTTCGAGTCACAAGCATATACTATTTAACCAAATTATGATAATAAATATATTATGTCCTAATATAAATTAAGAGATTTGGATGTTCAACATTATCATAAAACTTTATCCCAAATACATGCTTTCAACTATGATGTACATTCCATTTCTATTGATTTCAAGTCAGAGCCTGAAGGTCATGTACCCCCAGAAAATTATCCACTTCTCAATACTCATTGGGTATTTCAAAAAATATTACCCCTCACATATTTATAACTTTTAGAACCTTCTATACCTCCTATCACACTAGTTATTCTACCTGATCCTCTTCTCATCAATGATTCCAACAATAAATGAATTGAATCTGATCAGCCTTCCTCTATAGTTTCACCTACTCTTGAGATCACTCTTAATGCCAAGGCCATAAATTTACACTAGATACATTATAAATAAAACTAACATGGTAAAAAATAATTGATATTGAAGTAGATGTGGAATATTATGGACATCTTCCCATATTCCCTAGCAATGAAGCTATCCTTAAATTGTTTAATGCTCGATAACCTCAACTCCCTTGATAACATTACAAACTTGTAAATTTTAAGTAAAAAGGTCCTTATTTTAATAAATTAATCACTAGTATTGATCCTAAAACCAATCACATTTCCTCTATTCCTAATGCACCACATCATTTTGAAGACACAAATGCTATGTTTATTGAGGAAACTATGGGAATCGAATATAGCACACCCTCATGTCCTCGACCTATAAAAGTTTATATAGAAATCATACCAACCAAAAATGATAAATTTAGATTATTATTTGATAAATATCATGAAACTTTCATTTTTTCATACTAAGACATGCTTGGTATCAATCTTAGTATTGTGGTTCATAACATCATCACATACCCCGATGCCAAAACCATTAGACAAAAGTAATGAAAATTTTTGCCCAAAAGCTTCCACCTTATGATATAAGAATATTAAAATATTATATGCTAAATTTATATAAATTTTGGACTATTTTGAACATGTCTCCAACATTTTTCCCTTTCATAAAAAACTCACCATGGTCATTCACATTTACACCAATTTCCATAATCTTAATCATGTTTATCCCAAGGAAAAATTTCCATTACCTTCAATAGATTCCATAGTCGATTCCATTGATAGATATTAAATTTTTTCCTTCATGGATGTTTTATCAAGCTAAAATCAAATCCATATCACTCCTAAATACCAACATAAGATAACTTTCACCATGAAATGGGGTACCTATTACTATGTTAAAATCCCCTTCAACCTTAAAAATTCCATAGCTACATATCATTATAATATGAACCACATTTTTCATGACCTTATACATAAGATTGTGGAAACATAGTTTGATGATCTCATTTCCAAATCTAAAATATTTAAAACCTAAACTATTTGATCTTGCCATCATCTTTGATCGACTCATTAAATATAAAGTTAGACTAAACCCCTAAAAATGTGTTTTTGGAATTACACCTAGTAAATTACTAGGGTTATTAGTATCTCTTTGTGATATTGATGTCAATATCACTATATTAAACATGCCTATTCCTTGTTCTATTATAGACATTCATACTTACCTTGGCAAGCTTTGGAAAATATGACAATTTGTCTCTAAAATGGCTTATCACATATATTTTGTTAATTCCCTTCTTAATAAAGGTAATGATTTATAATGGATTGATCCTTTTTAGAATAAATTTTAAAACATGAAATAATCATTGCTACATCTACCTGCCCTTTGTCTACCTTATAATGACCATCCTTTTATTTTTTACACTTCTTCTACACCCATATCAGTTGGGGTAATGCTTTCCCAACAAGATGATACTAGAAGAGAGTATGATATCTACTATATTAGTCTAGGCCCCATCAATTACAAAAAATTATATACCAAATAATAACATGATTGCCTCACTATCTATTTAGTAGATGAAAAGCTTCGTCACTACATGTTCTATCAAAAAAATTATGTCATAGTTCACTCATACCCATTTCATGACTTTTTCTCCCTAGAGATCCAATTGTAAGTGGATAGTTATTTTAATGGAAATTTAACTCCACATCATCACACAAAAAGTTGACAAAGTATAAGTCATTGTTGACCAACATGTACTAGCACCCATACCTACTACTAATCATCTTCATCATAGTCTCCCTAATAATAACATTTTATATATTTAAGGTCTCAATCAAGATATCTCTCTTAAAGATTACTTTCATAACTTCACCATCGATTTATAAAAAATTTATAAAGAATATTAATATATCATTCTTGATACTATTAAATCTAAAGTCGTTATTGAAGAACTTCCTAAAATCAATGTCAATTTATAATAAGACACTTGAACCCTTCATTTTGATGGTGCCAACTATATCTAAGGAGCTGTGACAGGTTATATACTCACTAATCCTCATGGTAGAATTATACCTTTGGAATTTCATCTTACCTTTGATGTCACTAATAACATAGTGGAATATGAAGCTTTAATATTAGGCATAAGAGTGACACTTGACTTAGACATTGTATATATGCATGCTTTGGGTGACTCCCAACTCATTTACCATTAGGCTAATGGTGATTATTAGTGTAAAAATGAAAACCTTCTCAATTATCATCAAATAGACACTACCCTACCAAATAATTCACTTTTTTTACCATTGATCCCATTCTAATATATAAAAACTCTATCTTTGATTCTCTTGCTTCTTAAGCATCCTTATTTCATCCACAAAAATTTCTCACTAATTGTAAATTTATTATTCAAATAAGAAAGTCACCATTTTCCATCCCACTAAAATATTCACTTACCTATCATCTTAAGGATGCCACCATTCGATAGAGACTATGGTACAAAGACATTATCCAATTCATTGAGCATCAAACTTATCATCTAAATATGGATTCTCGTGAAAAAATTCAAATTCACAAATAAGCCTTAAAATATGTCTTTTGATATAAAACCATTTATTATCTCAATGTCAAAGTTAACCTGTTCCACTATGTAATGAAATAATAGGTCCCTCCTCTCCTTGAAAAAGCACATGGGGTCATTTACGGTGGTAACTATAGTGAACATGCTACAAAATGTAAATGCCTATGTATGGGACACTTTTGTCCTACTATTTAATAAGATGATACCAAGTTCACTAAAAAGTGTAGTCCTTGACAAATTCATGATGATCTAATCCATTTTCCACTAGTCGAGCTCCAAATTATAGAATATATTTGGCTATTATCCATGTGGGGAATATATCTCATAGGTAAACTACCTAGGTCCCAAGATGAGCATGTTTTTATCATCACGACTGTTGAGTACTTTTCCAAATGGGTAGAAGCCATGCCTTTCTTAAAATTATAGGAACTACTATTTCCAAGTTCATCCTAATTTAAATAATTTATTATTTCAAAATTCCCCATACTATCATCTATGATAATGGTAATAATTTCAAAAATAAGGACATGAAGAAATTATATGCTAAATTCAAAATATCCCATAAATTTTCCACACTCTATCATCCAAAATGTAAAGGCAAAGATAAGGAAACTCAAAAAATACTAAACAAAATCCTCCAAAAGACCATCCATGAAACCCACATGGATTCTCATCTTCATTTATATCTTGAACTCTAGGCCTATCACACTAGCATCTATAATGCCATTGGGGCAACATCGTTCTTACTAGTCTATGGTTTCGAGTCTATTCTATCATTAGAAGTTGAGATTCCATATATATATATATATATATATATATATATATATATCTTCATGGTATAATACCTGATGAATAATTACATAAATCTTATCCTCATGATTTTTATCTTCTTGATGAACACTACTAGTCATTCTTTAACATAATTGCCAATACCAGGTTCACATTGTTAAACAACATAATACAAAGGTTAAAGTCTAGAATTTCAATGTTGGTAATCTAGTCCTTAAATTATACTATACCCATGATAAATAAGGAAAATATGCCCAAAATGGTGGATGTCTTATTTATTGAAAGATATTCTTGGTCCTATCACCTATCACCCCCAAACTAATGAAGGTCATGTTTTCAAATAGCCCACCAATGCACAATTTTTAAAGAAATATTTTGCTTAGATATTTCCCTTATTATCATAATTATATATATTATTATAATAACATTTTTTGTAGTATTTATACATGGGTGTCACCTACAAAAATTTCTTATTTCACAAACCTTAGTTCCTTCTTTTGGTCTTTTGATTTCTTTTCTATCATGAGTTGCATTGTAAAACCATGGATAAGACCCATTCTTCCTCATGACTTCCTTTCTATATTATTGCTTTTTTATCTTCCAATGATTTTTTCACCCTCTTTGGTTTTTGTTTTTGTGATTTTTAGTGTAAGACCATATATATGACCATACCCTCCTCATAAAACTACCATCTTTATTTTCTTCAGTGTTCTTCTAGAATGTTAAGAACTAGCTAGAAGCTTGTGATCCCTTGTTCTCAGCTTCAATTTTTTATTATTTTATAGATAAAAATTGCACAAAAAAATTCTAGAACATTTACCTACACTTCTAAAATTATTATGATAATGAAACATGCTTACCTGTCATTATATCCCTTTTTCACCTATGTAACATTTTTGTGATTTGAAGTACTTCAAATTATTTCATGTGAATTCCCCCTTCATTTTCATTCCTTTCATTCCACTTTGGATAAAAAAATGTTGAAATAATTATAAAACTTTCATTTCAAATAAATAAACAAGACTCTTAGACACCATATTATCTAAGTTCTCTTTCTTAGAAACCAAGTCTAAAGTATTTAAATGATAGTCATCTTTAGCACCCATGTTTGGTTCTCTAAATCCGTATGGAGGAGGAATAAGAAAAGCCTTAAAAAAATTAAAATCCAAATAATTTTAAATAAAAGGAAATGATCAAAAGGAAACACACCAAGTCAAAAGTCAAAATCACACCAAAATAAATGATTAATAACACATCCAATATCCCCAATCGAAGCTCAACCTCCATAGTTGGCCTCATGATAGATTTGAGGTCCATTGGGGTGTAATAGGATAGTATATTGGGATAGGAGAATTAAAAATAAGTTATGGTGCTACTTACTTTCTCATGCAAGTATCCAATATTCATAGTAGATTGATGACTCTATAAGGGGTCCTGAGGAATGGGGAACACATTGTGGGAAGGTATGTCCATTTTAATTTTCATGCATAATACCTTCATGGGATGATATTCATAATTAATTTAGTGACCTAATATTTGTATAGTTAGGAAAAGTTATTCAGCGTCCTTAATGTTGAAATTCCTCTTGTTTTGATAAACCTAATTTAAGTGTCTTAACTTTGATAAAGAGTTTCTTTACCTTGATTTTTCTCACTTTACTTTCCACCCATTTCATTTCCCCCTTCATAAGAAAGTTTGATTCTACATATGTTTTCCTACTTTTATATTCCATATTACTCATATATTACAACATTATAGCACTAATTTGTTTTAGTTTTATCTATCCTTAGAACAACACAACATGCTTGAGTGACTATGGATTACTTTGTTTACACCATTGTTTTACATTTATAGAATTGCCTTGATTTATTTGACATTTTTCCATTATTGCACCTATTTTTTTAAGATAAATGCATTCATTTATATTTTTCATGTACTTTTTAAAAAATTTAGTGAGGTTGTATTGTTAATTCTCACTCACTAGTTTTGTTTTCCCTTTTATATACTTTTTCCACTGATGATTGAGTAAGGTTTTTTACTGATCACTCATCAATGTTGTTTTACAATTTCCTACCCATATTTGTTTAAGTAAGGATTATTACTGATTTTACATTGATGTTTGATTACCATTTTACTTGTATCTTTAGTTTGAATTGGTTTGTTTTCCTTTCTTACTATTATTAATTTGACCTATCAAGGTCAAATTACTACCCCTATCATATGAAACTTTCTTAAAACCAGTCATTAACCCTTTGTAGTAGGACAAACCAAGGAATTATGGATTAAAATCAATAATTTTGGTAAAAAAATATCAAAAATAGATTGTAAATGGGTCATTTTATTTTCAAAAGAGCATTGTCAAGTTTAAATATGCAGACAATCCATTCCCAAGGGTCAATTTTGAGAGAAGGTTGAACTTTTTGAGAGATATAGGTGGTTTCAAGACCTAAAATTTTATAAAAAAGGTCAAAATTAGTTGGAAAATAATATAAAAAAAATTCATGAACATTGGAATAGTGTAAGTGCCTTCTATTTTGTAACAGTCCTCAACATGTTTGTTGGAGATCACCATTGGAGCAAGCATCATTCTGGAGTGAAACAAAGGTTTATAAGTCCAAGTAAAAGTTTAAAAATAATTATGTGATGTTTATAAATCATAATAATACCTTTAAAGAGTAATAAAACTCTAAATTTTAAGTAAACCATGCTCATATAGGCTTTTGTAAACAAATAAGTATATAGGTCAAAAAGGGTTTTTTTGAATTTTCAATAAAAATGTGCTTTTAGAGTGTTTTGATAGAATGTTACATACCAAATGATGAATTTTTTGGTAATTTTGAGTTAGGTGATGAGTTATTTTCATTTTAGTGATTTTTGCATTTTTTACAGTTCTAGATACCCTTCCAAGCCTCCTCTTCAGATGTTTGTATCTTTCACCACGTGTGAAGTTTGGATGAACACTCTTAGTATGTCTTGAGTACCCATATTTAAATATAATTAATTAATAATTTATAATATTTTAGGGGTTATGTTTTATAAAAAAAATTTAAGAGCGTAGGTAGTCTAGAATGTAGTCAAAACCCCAGAGGCAGATTTATCCACATGATAACTTTTCATATATTTTGCATGGGAACCCAATATTTTCAAGAATGTTATAGGGGTTATTATGATACAAATAAATATAAATATTTTTGGATTTTTAGGTCCCTACTTTATGAACCATCATTTTGAAGATTTAGCTTCAAAGCCCTCCTAAACTATCAAAAAACTAGTTTCGTGAAAATTTGATTTTATTGCCATAAAATCATCATGAATAAACATAAAAAAATTTAAAATTTAAATAAAATTCATAGATTATTCTATAAATATTAATTTTATGCATGGATATGTATGGATGAGGGTAGAAATAATGTTTTATGTGGAAAAAACATGTAAAATGAAGTACATGATAGTTCAATGAAATATAATAAATGGAAATAAAATCATAAGAATTTTTAGTTATCCCAAAATATTTATTTAGTCATAAATAATATTGAAATCATCCCAACCAACTTGATCAAAATGGCCAGTCTATAGGAAAATGGAGCAAAATAGGCCTAGTCAACCTTGTTGACTAAATGACGAGTCTTTTATCATTAAAATCACATATCTTGTGATGAGAAAAGTTTTTATAGGTCTATTTCATTGTTTTTTCAGGTTTCATGGCATCTCATTGTAGTTTAAGTCTTTATATGTCTATTTCATTGTTTTTTCAGGTTTCATGGCATCTCATTGTAGGTTTAATATATTTCAAATGCACAGATTGAATTTTAGGCCTATTTGGTCTAATAGGCTTAGTTGGTGAAATGGTCAACTTGAAGAATGGCATTGAAAATCTATTACATGAATTAATTTTGGAGTTATAACATTTCATATCTGTAGTTTAAGTGAATATATTATTCTCAAGTCAATTCACAAGTTCTAATTCATGCAAGTTGAGTTCAAGTGGAAGTTGACTTGTCTTTAAGTCCACATCTCTTTGGTTGACTAGTTTGACTAGTTTCATGCATATCCCATGCTTTTCATGTAAGATAAGGACATTAAAAATAGCTTAAACTCATTTATATTCCAAATTATGGCACGATTTTCATGTAAGGAAGGTTGGGAAGTCAATATATGCCCACCACTTCTCAATTCAATGCCAAAGTAAAGGTCATGCAACTTTTTGAAGACTTGAAGAATTGAATACTTTGTGTGATATTATAAAATGAATTTATTATTGAAGAATGGCATGGATTTTCATGCATGATTATTTTGACAAATGAGCCCACCACCTCCAATTCTATGTCCAAATTTGAAGATCATGTAAATTTTCATAGAGTTTAGAGATTTTGATGAATTGTATTAATATTGTCAAAGGAGTTAGTCTTGAGTTAACTAACCAAGACTAATCATTCTTCCTTTGAAACACTACATTGGATTTAGGTTTTATTTTTTAGACTTATATATTAGATTTTTCAAGCCATATTTTCATAATTTTGAAAGTAGAGAAAAAATTGTAATTGAGACCATTTTTATCAAATAAAGATCTTTTTTTCATATGGTTCTGGATTATAATAGAGGGTAATTTGATTATGTACCAACATACAAGTGAGATATATGTCCCCTTTTTTTAGGTCCTTTCCCCACCTACTATGAAAATATCATCCTCTATAGGTCATTATAAGAGCTAGAATTTGAATTTTCTTTACAAACTTATTTTAGGCCTTCTTTTGAAACATTAATGTTTAGGGGAAATTTGAATACTTCTTATTGATTCGTATGTGTGTCTTACTCAGTTTTAGAAATATTTTAGAGAATACCAATCATTCAAGTGCATCAACCCATTAGATAAGATTTCCCATTTTGGTTTCTTTCTCTCTTTTCATCATAAAAATCAAAAGTAGATCAATTTTAATAGATAAATCTTAAGGGAACCAGCCCCCTCTGGTTGTTATTCTCAATATAGAGTCACCCACACTCTAAGAAGATCCAATTGTATTAGCTAGAGAGAAGGTGTGCCTTGCATACATGGTGCTCTCAAGAGTGATAATATTTTTGGGCATGCCTGGTGGGATATTTGTTCTACACACTAGCCTTTGGAGGAATTTAGAAGATTAGTGCAACTTTTAAGCACTCAAAGCTGATTATGACCATCAGGTATCAATTAAATATTGATTACTTTCAACATTTGGTTTGCTAATGGTCTCAAATGGATTGTTTAAGTATGGATCCATATTATCCTCACTATGATTAGTATGACCAACCACACTATGATCCTCACTAAGAGTATGATGATCTATATCAGTCATATATGCAAGAGGACTACCTTGATCCTCCCTATGAATAACCAATATATCATAATACTACCTCTTATCAGTATTATCATGTGCCATCCTACTCATCTAACCAACCTAATCCTGGCCATTTTTTAGCTATCGAATCCATACCGACACTTTAAAAAAAATTAGTGAGCCTTGAAAACATGCACTAGAGTTGTACTCACAATGATATTATGGCCAAGATACTCCTACTCACTATATTCATCATTTGAGAGAGTCATTACAGAAAATAAAAGAAAAATGGGCACCTATTGAGAGGGAAAATTGGGGTAATCTCACTAGAGAGATGATATATGTAGGTGGTTACATTTAAAATATTGAGGATAAACTAAAAAGCCTCAAAGAAAACTAGGTTCAAAAACAACCTTATTATATGCCATCCATTCCTCCTCAACAGACCATTCCAAGAGCCCCTTTGAGTTTGCCAAAATCTTCATGTATTTCTCAGACCTTCCCTTCTTGGAGATATATCAAGAGAACTATCAAAGAAAGAAGAATATTTTTATGGCATAGGCTACTGTTGAGACTACTGACCACTTTAAAAATAAGATATTACAAGAGAATATTGATAATAAAATTAGAGAGTTAGAGTTGAAGACAAGGAAAGAGGAGGAAAACCATAATCAAAAGCTCAAAAAAGAGCCTCTATCTTTCCAATCTTGGAAAAAAATTATGCATTCAATCCAATCTAAAGCTAATTAGGTACTATCCCTTCCTCTTCAATAATCTAACTCATTTCCATCTTGGAATTCCATTCAAAGCAACATGCAGAAGAAGGAAAAGGAGCAGGAAATTGTAGATTCAAATGAGTTTAAAGATGAATGTGTTGAGGAGAATGCAAGCATTCATGAAAAGGTTGAGGAAGCATATCTAACATCTTATGAAGAGAATGAATAAATTAATGTAATAGTTGATCAAATTGATCAATTTTTGGATCAGCCAGAGTTTACCAATTAGCCATAAAGCTCATTGGAGGACTTGTTTGAAGTTTTGGGAGCAAGATATGCCCTTTTCCAAGGGGATTATGGTCTGATTGTAACCAAAAAGAGTAACCTTGTCAAGAAAATAAAATAAGATAGAGTGGGCATTCATTCAATTTTTCCACCTCAAGATTTCATGGTTCACATAAACTTGTTTTAGATATTCAAAATGGGCTATCAATTCCTTGATGAGCTTACGGAAATGGATATGCTTCCAAAAAGTAACACAAGTATATTTTATGCTTAGACTAATCAACTAGATTGTAATATGAAGTTTGACAAAGAAGAAGAGCCACCAAGTGGGTATGTTTAAATTGGAGGTTAATTTTATCTTACTATTCCACATATGAGAATGCTAAAGGAGTTGACAAAGAAGATATTTGATTTCTTAACCATCAAACTTGCAAGGGAACATGTAGTACATCATTTTCCATCTCATTACAGAAGTATATTAAAGAAATTTAATTTTGATCTAGGAGGAATAGAAAGCTAGAGGTTAGTTTGTACATAATAGACTTCTTGTTGTTGCTTTCCTCTAAGTGCATATCAACACATGCTTTTAGTTATTATTTTTTCCCTTTCTAGTTGTTTTTGTCCATTCTTCTAAGTGCATATGTGCACATGTTTGTTGTTGTTTGTGTCAGTTATCTTGTTGTGTATTTATATACAAAAGATATTCCAAAATTTAGTGTTTATCTAAGTTATTTTTACCATAGTTTCTAAGTTCTTTGACCAAAAATCTAGTCAACCCATGAAAGTCACCAAAATTGTTAGTAATTTGACTTGTCAAGGTCAAATTACTACCCTTATCATACAAAACTTTGCTAAAACTGATCATTAACCCTTTTTAGTTGGTCAAACTAAGGAATTGTGACTTAAAATAACTAATTTTGGTAAAATACATTAAAAATGTATTGTAAATGGGTCATTGTCTTTTCAAAAGAACATTGTCAAGTTTAAATATGCAGACAATTCCATATACAGGGGTTAATTTTGAGAGAAGGTTGAACTTTCTAGGAGTTACATGTTGTTTCAGAACCTCAAATTTTGTACACATAATCATCATGAGTGGTTAATCACATAAAAAAGTTTCATGGACATTATATGAGTGGAATTTCTTGATTTTATGTAATAGTCCTCAGCATGTCTATTGAAGATCACCATTGGAGAAAGCATCATTATGGAGTGCCACAGAGGTTTATAAGTTTAGGTAAAAGTTTAAAAATCATGGGATGATTTTTTTACATCAAAATTATGCCTCTAAAGAGTGTCAAAACTCTAAATTTTAAGCAAACCATGCTCATACAGGGTTTTGTAAATAAATAGGCATATAAGTCAAAAAGGTTTTTTTTAACTTTTCAAGAAAAATGTGATTTTAAGAGTGTTTTTATAGAATTTTACATAAATAATGATGATTTTTTTATGAATTGGGAGTTAGGTGAAGATTTATTTTTATTTTGGTGAATTTTTCATTTTTTTGGTAGTTTTAGACACCTTTCTAAGCCTCTTGTTTAGATGCTCATATCTTTCACCACATGTTCAATCTAGTTGAATGATATTAGTATGTTTTGAGGACCAATATTTAATTATAATTAATGATTAATTAAGATTAGTTGAGGGATTTTTATTTATGAAAAATCATTAACCCAAAATGTAGTCAAAACCCCAAAGGTAGATTTCTCCATGTGATAACTTTTCATATATTTTGAATGGGAACCCAATATTTTTAGGGATGTTAGGAGGTTATATTTTATAAAAATTAATGTCAATATTTTGGTATTTTGAGGTATGTACTTCATGAACCATCATTTTGAAGATTAATCTTCAATGCCCTCATAAACCATCAAAAAACTAGTTTTGTGAAAAAACATCATGGATAAACCTATTTTTTTTAAAAATTTAAGGTAAACTCATAAAGGATTATAGAAATGTCAATTTTATGCATGGAGCTATATAGATGAGGGAATAAATCATGTTTTTAATGAAAAAAACATGTAAAATGAAGTACATGATAGTTCAATGAAATATAATCAATGGATATCAAATACTTAGGATTTATATTCATCATAAAATCTTTATTTTTTAATAAAACATCCCATAAGTGTCCCAACTAGCTCGATCAAAATGGCTAGTTTGTAAGAAAATGGAGCAAAATAGGCCTAGGCAACCTTCTTGACTGAATGGTAAGTGTTTTCTATTCAAAATTAGATATATTGTGATGAATAAAGTTGTTCCAAGTCTATTTAATTATTTTCTTAGGTTTCATGTCATCTTGTTATAGGTTTAATGGAGTTCAAATAAATAGATTGGCTTTTAGGCCTATTTGGTCTAATAGGCCTAGTTGGTCAAATGGTCAACTTGAATAATGGTATTAGAAATATATCAAATGAATTAATTTTGGATTTATCACATTAAAAATATATTTTTTAAGTGAATATATCATTCTAAATTTAATCCACATGTTTCAATTCATGCAAGTTGAGTTCAAGTGGAAGTTGACTTGTCTTTGAGTCCACATCTCTTCAGTTGACTAGTTTGACTAGTTTCATGCATTTCCCATGTTTTTCATGCAAGATAAAGACATTAAACAGCTTAAAATCACTTTAAATATGGATTTATATCTAAATTATGGAATTATTTTCATGCAAATAAGGTTGGAAAGTCAACATGGACCCACCACTTCTATATTCAACACCATAGTAAAGGTCATGCAAATTTTTGAAGACTTGAAGAATTGAATACTTTGTGTAATATTCTAAAATGAATTTATTATTGAGTAATGGCATATATTTTCATGCATGAGAATTTTAATAAGTTAACATGGGCCCACCACCTCCAATTTTATGCTAAAATTTGAAGATCATTAAAATTTTCATAGAGTTTGGAGATTTTGATGAATTATTTTAATATTGTAAAAGGAGTTAGTCTTGAGTTAACTAACCAAGATTTATCCTTATTCCTTTGGAACACCACATTGGATTTAGGTTTTAGTTTTTTACTTATATATTGGCTTTTTCAAGCCATATTTTCATAATTTTTAAAGTAGAGAAGAAATTGTAATTGAATCCATTTTATCAAATAAAGAAGATTTGTTTGCATATGGTTTTGGATCATAATAGAGTGTAATTTGACTATGTACTAGAATTCAAGTGAGATCTATGTCCCCTTTTTTTAGGCCCTTTCCACACCAACTATGAAAATATCATCCTCTACATGTCATTGAAAGAGCTAATATTTTAATTTACTTTGTAAACTTCTTTCATGCCTTCTTTTGAAACACTAATGTTCAGGGAAAATTTAAAAACTTCCTATTGATTCATATGTGTGTCTTAATTAGTTTTATAAATTTTTTAGATAATTCCAATCATTCAAGTGCATCACCCCATTAGATAGGATTTTCCATTTTAATTTCCTTCTCCATTTCATCACAAAAATCAAAAGTAGATCAATTTTAATAGATAAATCCTAAGGGAACCAACCCTATCTAGAGGTTTTTCTCAATATAGAGTCACCCACACTCTGAGAAGATCCAATTGTATCAACTGGAGAGAAGGTGTGCCTTATACATCTTTAATCAAGTGCTCTCTAGAGTGATAACACTTATTTAAGGTTTACTTTATTGATTTTTTGATCATTTAGTAGCCTTGGATTTTTAGTTACCCAATTTACTCTAATTTTTTGACTTGGTCATTTGGTCCCAACTTAGCATTTGTCACCCCATTTTGCCAAATTTCTAGGTGCACTTGCCTATACCATGCCAATTATGTTGGATTTCTTGAATTTGTTTATTTTTTATCTTTATTTTTATATCCTTGGGTTTGTCTAAATAATTATCTACATCTTCTATTATCAATAATACAAACACAAAAAAATCCATCCAATGATAAAGGTAAGTTAATTTATGCATAAATTACTTTTATTTTTAGTTATTTCTTTTCAGGGATTTACTTTTAGTTATTTTATGCTTTAAAATACTACATTTTTTAGCTTTAGTGTTGTGTGTTTATATGTTATATTATTGAATCACCATCCCTTATTTCACCTATATGACACATGATGAGCTTTGAGTGGAACATATTTATACACATCATATTTTCAAACTCTATCAATTATTAATATTATCTCTCTTGTAGTAACCTATCAAGTCTCAATTTCTCTAAGTTTATGTATTAAAGGGTGCACTTGGAAAGGGGTGGGAAGACCATTGGTGATTCATAGGATTATCATCCCCTAAAATACCACTTTCTATCTACACAACCTTCTCTTATACACTTCCCTAAGCCTTGCTTCCTCTCTTGCACACTCCAAGAATTTCATTGCATTTCTTAGACCCTACTTTAACCTAAACCCCCTTTTGATAGTTTATATTAAACTATCATCCTAGTCTGATCCTATATTTAAATTTTTAAAAACTTGTTACAAGTATAGGTCATCTTTGGCTGACCTAGACTGAGATCTAATTTAGTTTTATCAATTAACAATATATAGTCGATTGGCCCAACCTTGTCAGCAAAATTTTTAGAAATGTTAGGGTTAGATTAATTTATATATACACATTCATTTTGAAATTTCTTAGAGAAGAGAAAAATAATAATATTATATTATGCACATGTTTATCCACCATTCTACTTGAGGAACATTGCTTAGGGTTTCAATTCTTTCTTTGGAGATATAAATCTTATCTTGTGGAGAAGTATCTTGGATGCATAGAGAATTTGTGTAGCCTAGAGATGAATTATCCTTGTTATCTTTACATACCAAAATAACCTCTTGTGAATCACCTTGTCCAAGGGAGAGATCAAGGCTCACCAGGTTCATCTTCAAAGGTAAGTCTTCTGAACTTTGCTCCTCCTTTGTAAGAGTAAATATATTTTCATTTGTACTTATCTCCCATACATTAGGTTTTCCTTATACAAAGATTAATTAGGGTTTATCCTATTCATGTTTACTTTTTATGTTTATTACCCCCACTTTGTGCCACAATATTTGGTGAGCACTAGATTATATTTTACTTTACTTGTCATTTAATTGGTAAATATGAAAACATAGGACTTAGCTAGGGTTATTTCATAGTGTATACATGTAATATTTTTACACTTTTATCAATTAATGATGCTTTATATATTGAATAAACCCATCAATTCTCAATCTCCTTGAGTGAACATCCTAAGGGGTACATTAGGAAAGGGGTGGTAAACCATTGGTGCTTCATAGGATTGTTGTCCATTATTTCCACTTATCACCAATCCAACTAGCTCCTAAAACATCCCCATAAGCTATTAATCCTCTTTTTCACACTCCTTTATTATTTTACCATATTTTATACCCATTTTCCTAATGTAAAACCCCTTTTGATAGTTTATAGTACTAGGTCGATTAGGTCAACAATGTAATCTTATTGGTGAAACTCATTTAGGGTCTAGGTTAGCTCTTGGCCAACCTAGCCCATGACCTAGTGAGTTTTTATCAATAATGATACTAGGTTGATTGGGTCGACCTTGTCAACCAAAAATTTCAAAGGGTTTAGGATTATATTTTCCTATATAAAAACATCCATTTCACCATTCTTAAGGAGACATCAAGATTTATTATTCATTTGCACTTATTTACAATCTACTCTTCTGCCATTATACTTGAGGAGTCTTAGCTTAGGGTTTCTACTTGGATAATATAGTCTTATTGAGAAGTATTAGATGCTTTGGACTTTCTTAGTAATCGTTAAAAATCATAACAACCTCTTAAGAAGCCCCTTTGGCCAAGGGAGAGATTGAATCTCAATGGGTTCATCTTTTAGGTAAGTATTCTCTAACTTTGATCCTCTCTTTAGTAGATAGAAGTAGCATAAGTAATGTATTTTGAATAATATTACTCTTTTTCTCCATGCATTAGGGTTTTACTCATAATAGATTAATTAGGATTCTCCTATGCATGTTTATTTTAATTTTTTGCTAACCCCCATATTGTTTCATAAGCTTTGGTGAGCACTAAATTAGATTTATTTAGTTTATGTATTATTAATATAGTGAATATGAAAACATAGGACTTAGTTAGGGTTATTACATGATTTCAATTGATTGGAGGCTTTAGAACCCTCCCTAGTATTATTAGGTAAGAGATCCCCAAATTGGGTCTAACATATCCACATATTGGGCATGTTTCTAATTATCTGATGTATCCCCAATCAGAAGTGTAAGTAGGATTTATCTTCTCTGAACTAGGATTGATTTATGGATTTGATGCATTTTTGATTGTGTAAATTTTGATAAACCTAATATGAATCTAAACCTTGCATGTTTTATTTAATGTTTTTCATTTTTTTTCATTTTATTTATTATTTTTTATATATTTGTGATACTAGGTCGACAAGGATGGTATACTTTCTAACTTTTGTGCACAAGTTTAACACAAAATAACATCAAAATGACTCTATTATTTATGTGTAGGTCTTCATCTGATATAGGTTATTGGGTCAAATAGGTCAATAGATTTTCTTATTCAATGCTAAAAAACATACTAGGTTGACTAGGCCAATATAGTATTACAGATAAATCCATAAAACATACTACATTAAAGAGGCTGATATAGTCATCTTGATAGGCTTTAGTAAATAGGGAATTATAGAACTAGGTTAATCTAGTTAACACAATTGGCATAATTTACAAGTAACATTCAAGGCACTTCAACATAAATTTCACATTCCTCAGCATCTTCCAACCCACCAAGGTTCCTTTCTCTCTCTCTTTCATTTCAGTTCTTCCTTATAGTTCTATTTTGAAAAGTTTGTAGTCTTTAAAAATTCCATCATATAATAAACTAGGTTGACTTGGTCAACCTAGTTATGTATTCTATCTTCTATCTAAAATAATAGGTTGACCTTGTTGACTTATTTCTTAAAATACACTTGATTTAGCAGTATAGTAATGACAGTGTTGACTTTATTGTATAATGTTTACATACAATGTAATTTGAAACAACTCTATACTGTGTTTCAAATTAGGAATTAAAAATTTTATGCTAGTAATTACTTCACACTTTCAGTTTCATTTGTTTTCATTCTTAGATTAGATCACATATTCTAATTAGGTGGTTTTTCAATATACCATTTAGTTGCACTATTTTTATCTTTGTTTCACACACTGTCAAATCACATAATTTCAAAATACATTTAAGCATTTGTCTACCCAAGGCCTAACTACTTAGATTTCATCACCAAGGGGGAATCTAACTTGATTTTCTAGTCCAATATAGACATGTGGTTAATGGTATATATTGGAAAATCACCTGACACTTTTATTACTATGGGATTGTGAAGTGAGGGGGTATGCCCCAATACCAAGCTAGTACCTTGCTAACACAAATCCATTTCAGCCTAAATATACTTAAACCATCCATAGATTTATTTTTATTTCCCTACTTTTAGCAACTTACCTATCAAACCTAAAATAACACTTTATAATAATCTAAAATCATTGAGGATGACCACTTAGTTAAGATTTAATTTTCAAGTTGATTGCTTGATCTGTGCTCATTGTATGTTGTATTCAAAAACTTTCATTGGCTAGCATTGGTGCAAGGTTTTTTATTGTGTGCCTCAATTGGATCATTCTCATTGACCCAATTGCTCATGTGTTTCCTTTCATTTCTTTATCTAAAGTACATTGTAATATTTTCCATTATTTTTAGTACATTACCAATATATTTGACATGGTCTCTCATAGATTGTTCTTATTCCTACCTATAGTATTATGTTGACCTGGTCAACTCTATCTCTCTATTTACTAGTCAGATTGTAATACTAGGTTGACCCAATTGACATTGTACTCTTATTAGGCTCTATTTTTCCCAATTTGTCATAATAGGTCAACCTAGTCAACTCTATACTCTTATTGCATGTTCTTTACATCTATCTCAGTTCTCTATTTTTATTTCCTTAGCATTGAGTTCAATTTTTCAAATCATCATGAAGTCCCCTATTAGAATATTTTTGGACAATCTAAATCCATTTAAACACTATATGGGGTTTTATTTTCTTCTTATTTTTTCTTCCTCTTTTCAATTGTTGGGGAATCTTGTGATGCCCATCCACACATTACTCTAGACTTTGGGGCATCTTATGATTCCCACCTAGATATCATTTCAGAATTTGGGGCATCTTGTGATTCCCATCCCTACATCCACTTAACCTTTGGGCCATCTTATGATGCCCACTCTTATTCTCCATTACATGCTACCAAACTAATTCAACTTCAAGAAACCTATCGAGACATAATCTTTTCTCTCACATGCTCATCATTGATATAGATGTTACTATAGGATTCTTCCATTCTTTTTATGCTTTCTATATGCTATCTATCTAACAATTTTTATAAGATACTTACATAGGTCTCTCCCTCTATAGAATTTATCTACTTTCACATACCTTAGTCCTTATTTTTTGTCTCTTGGTTTCCCTTTTTCTCATGAGTTACAATGCACAACCATGGATAGGACATGGTCTTCCTCATGATGTAATTTTATCCTTTTTGTTGTCATACTCTTTACACTCTTTTTGGTATCCCTTGGGTTGATACTTACATAGGTCTCTTCCTCTATAGAATTTATCTACTTTCACATACCTTAGTCCTTTTTGGTCTCTTGGTTTCCCTTTTTCTCATGAGTTACATTGCAAAACCATGGATAGGACATGGTCTCCTCATGATGTAATTTTATCCTTTTTGTTGTCATACTCTTTACACTTTTTTTGGTACCCCTGGGTTTATATGTTATGAGTTTTAGTGTAATATCATGGATAGGACCTGGCCTTCCTCAAAAATACCATCTTTCTCTTACCTCATTTATTTTTATGATGCTTTTGGCACCCTTGTGGGTTTCTCTTTTATGATTTGTAGTGTAATACCATGGATAGGACTTGGCCTTCCTCATAAAATCACCATATTTTTGTATTCCTATCTATAATATGTTTTACAATGGTTACAAGTTCTTGATCATTTACTCTCAACTTTATTTTTTTCTTATTTTATAGATGGAATTTTCACAACAATATATGTTTTCATATTTTCCTCCATTCCCCTCATTCTTATAATAAGGAATCATACTTTACTATCATTGTATCCTTCCTTTTTCCTCCCTTTGTCACATTTTTTGTGATTTTAAGTAATTCAAATTGTTTCATGTTTTATTCCTCTTTATTTCATTTCCTTTCAATCCACATTACATAAAACAAGGTCTAAGTTAAGAAAACACTTTTATTTCACTTGACCTTACAAGACTTTTAGACACAATTATCTCTAAGGTCTCTCTCTTAGAAACCAAATCCCAATTATTCAAATGAAAGTTTTATTTAGCACCCATGTTTGGTTCCCAAATCCATATGGAGGAGGAATAGAAAAAGCCATCAATAAAGTTAAAATCTAAATAATTTGAGACAAAAGGAAATGATA
Organism: Torreya grandis; assembly: GCA_037957365.1. Taxonomy (NCBI): domain Eukaryota; kingdom Viridiplantae; phylum Streptophyta; class Pinopsida; order Cupressales; family Taxaceae; genus Torreya; species Torreya grandis. The sequence continues at coordinate 1,412,940 of JARHVA010001529.1, forward strand.
TACAAAAGGCAACATACAAATCTCAAAAGTCAAAATCACATCAAAATATGTAATTACAATCACATCTCCTATCTCTAATTGAAGCTCAAACTCCATAGTTAGCCTCAAATAGAGTTGAGGTCCATTAGGGTATGGTAGGCCAATAGATTGGAATAAGAGAATTAAACAAACTCTATGGTGCTACCTACTTTCTCATGCAAATACCCAATATTCATAATAGAATGAAGAACACATTATGGGAAGGTAGGTCCATTTTACTTTTCATGAATATAACCTTCATGGGATGATATGCATATTTCATTTGTTGATCTATGACTTGTGTGGCTAAGAAAATTTATTTAGAGTCCTTAAGATTGAAAGTCCTCTTTTTTTTAAAAAACCTAATTTGAGTGTCTTGACTTTGATAAAGAGTTCTTATACCTTGGTTTTTCATTAATTCTACCCTCCATCCATTTCATTTCCAACCTTGACAGGCATGTGTTATTCTAAATCTATTTTCCCTATTCTATCCTTCCTTCTTCACATCTTAAAAACATGTTATCACTACTTTGTCTCATCTTTATCTATCCTTAAAACAAAATAACATGTTTTAGTTACTCTGGATTACTTTCCTTACACCATGGCTCTACATCTATAGACATGTTTTCATTTCTCTTACCATTTGTCATTTTTGTACCACCCTTTTTGTGGACACTTGAGTGTATTTCTAATTTCATGTACTTTTTCCATTATTTAGCGAGGTTGGTTTGTTACTTCTCACTCACCAATGTTGTGTTCCCTTTTGTTCACCTTTTTCCATTGATGATTAAGGATTGTTACTACTTTCACATTGATGTTTGATTACCATCTTTTTTGACATGTTGTTTTATAATTTTTGCTTTCTCATATTTGTTTAAGTAAGGATTGTTACTACTTTCACATTGATGTTTGATTACCATCCTTTTTGACATGTATTCTTAGTTTGACTTAGTGAATTTGCCTTTCTTACTTAAGGTTTACTTGTTTAATTTTTTGGGTATTTAATAGCCTTGTATTTTTGGTTACCCAATTTACTCTAAATTTTGACTTGATCATTTGGTCTAACATATAACTTATCACCCCAACTTGCCAAATTTCCAAGTATGTCCCATCCACAAACCAATAGTTATCTTGGCTTTCCTACATTCATTTGTTTTTTTTTGTTTAGTTTTGTATTCTTGGGTTTGTGAAAAGTAGTCTTTACACCCTCCACAATCAAAACTACAAACACAACAGACAACCATCCAATGATAAAGGTAAATCAAGATAGGCATCATATTTTAATTTTCAATTACTTCCTTTTACGTCATTTACTTTCAATTATTTTTCTTTAAAATACTATAACTTTTTAAAGCCTAAGTTTTATGTGTTACTATGTTATTTATTGAAGAATTATTGCCTATTACACTTAAGTGACACATATGAGATTAGAGTGGGGCATATATATATATATATATATATATATATATATATATATATATATATATATATATATATATATATATATATATAATTTTGATGCTTTCTATATGGTAGGAACCCATTGAGTCTCAATCTCTCTAAGTGCACACCCTAAGGGGTGCACTAGGAAAGGGGTGGGAAGACCATTTTTTCTTTACATGATTGTTGTCCCTTATTGCCACTTATTACCAATACAACCAGCTCTTAAAACATTCTCGTAAGTGATTACTCCTCTTTTACACATTCTTCTAGTATTTTACCATCTTTAATACCCCTTTTCCTAACCTAAAACCCCTTTTGATAGTTTACATTACTAGGTCAACTAGGTTGACCTTGTACTTTTATTGTTGAAAATCATTTAGGGTTTAGGTTGGCTCTTGGCTGACCTAGCCCAAGACATTGTGAGTTTTTGTCAATAACAATACTATGTTGACTGGGTCAACCCTATCATTCAAAACTTTTAGAAGTGTTTAGGGTTAGATCTGCCTATATAAACACATCTATTTTGCCATTCTTAAAGATACATAAAGAGTTATTATTCATTTGCACTTATTTACTATTATATCCTAATTCTTTTCTAAGCATACTTTTTAGATTATCTATGGATATCTATAGTTAGAAAATTTTGTCTTCATTATTTTTAACTAAGTTGTGTTGATATGGGACAATAAAGTATTGCTTAGGTTACATGATCACCTTTTATGCATTAGCTATAAGTATATTTTTACTTTATGATCATGATGATATATCATTGTATCTACATTTTATGATGTATATATACCATGGTTGTTATGGTCTAACTATCTATTTTATTATGAGGTTGATGTAGGGTAACTCATCCCTTAGAGTGTGATGGAGGGAGAGCATCATTGAAGAGGGTGATGTAGATCGAGATGTTGCAAGATGATAGAGAAATTGATCAATACCCTACACACACCACATTAGCTGACACATGATTAGATGCATAATTTAAATGGTTAGCATTATTTCTTTAATGTTGCTTGAAATAAATAGATGTTTGCTTATGATTTGATAGCATATCTTAATGGTTTTGTGGGTTTCATCTAGTGTGACTTGCATGTGGTCATAAATGTTATGAGGTTTGTTTGATCAGATTAATTTAGATTAATAGTCTATATTTTAATCATTAATCTCTCATGATAATTTGAAATGATAATTAATAAACACATTAATTATTGTAAATTTAAAAAAAATATAAGGTTTGATAATAAAAATAATAAAATAGAAAAGAGGAAAGATCTAGATTTTGAAGAAAGTTTTAAATTAAACACTATGAGTTTAGAAATAATGATAAAATAAATACTAATCCAAAACTCAAAATTTCTATTTGATAAATATTTCAAGAACATAGTAACAATGAATTCTCTAAGAAGAGATGTATTATTACTCAAGATCGCAATACAACTATATGCTTATCTTTAGGAAGAGATGTTTGATTTTAAGTTTTAGGTTACATCTTCATTTATACCTATTTTTAAAGTAAGGGGAGGATGTGTAAGGTCACCAATATTAGGATAGATTAAGTGGTTCAAATTCCATGCTTTAAAACAATACAGAATTTGAGGAATTACTATTTTTAAAAACTTATTATTTTTAGACTACACTACTAAAATTGAAATTTGGGTAACTTCCATTGGGTTTTTGGGGGTCAAAATTCATTGATAAAATCTCATGCCATGTCATGGAATTATCCTCAGTCTTATATTTCCAATGTTTCAAACGATGGGTCAATTGGAGCTTTGGTGCAAAATTTATGGCTCCCAAAAGTTCCATCATCAATTGGGGTGGAACTGTCACCTGAATTGTCACCTAAATTACTGCCTCAATCATTCCTCCCTCCTTGAAAAGTAATGGTACGCATTACATAAATTTTCCTCATTAGGAGTGGTATTTGTGTCTTGATTTGATTCTCTATGAACCACTCACCTTGGTGGCTAAACTGGCCCCTTTTGACCACTCAATAAAGTGGAATAGAGCATCCTCTTGTTGTCTTCATCTAGGTGTCCACAATCTGATCCTCCTCCACTAGAGAAAAATTCTATGGATCAATATCATTAATGTTGAGTTGTTATTCTATGACTAAAGCATCTAATAGAGGTGTATGATATGGTTTGAGGAGTTCCACATTGAATATTGGATGCAGACCAAGATAGGCTAGTAGGTTCAACTCAAAAGCATTTTCTCCAACTTTTTTGGTGATGGTGTAGGGACCATATCATAAAGGCTGAATTTTTCTATGTGGGCCTGCAAGTGATTCCTTATGAAGCCACAACCAAACCTTATTACCCACATCAAAATGGTGTGAAATCTTATGTTTGTCATGGCATTGCTTATACTTCTGATTCATCTTCTCCAGGATGTCATGAACTTGCTACTAGATGTGTTGCATTTGTTCAATAAACTTTGTTGATTTTGTTGCCTTTAATCTTCTATGAGGTGTGTTTTCCTTGGTGGATAATGGAATAGCTATATCAATTGGTACCATGGGTTGGAACTTGAAGCATACTTGGAATGGATTGTGCTTGGTCGAGCTGTGCAAGGCCTAAGTATATCCATGTTGTATGAAAAGAAGCCCCTCATCCAATGTACATGGATGTTTGGAGTGATACATCTAAATCATGTGAATAATCAAGTGGTTCACCATCTCTATCTGACCACTAGTCTATGGATAGAAGGTTGCAGACTTCATCAGCTTGGTATCCATCATCTCCCATAGAGTGGACCAGAAGATGCTTAGGAAGCTACTATCTCGATCTGAGACAATGGACTTGGGGAGACCAAAATGGAGCCATACATGACTAAAATATAGTTGAGTAGTTTATTTAGTAGATATATTTTTCTTACAAGTAATCATGATAGCCCTTTTTTAAAAATGATCAACTACCAAAAAAATACAGTCCTTACCATGTTTTAAATTGGGCAAACCTGAGAGAAAATCCATTGAGATAGATTCCCAAGGCCTGGTTGGTTATGTCAATGGCATTTACAATCCTTGATTCTTATTTTTTAGCTTGGATATCACACATGGGGTGAAATATTTGAGATATCTTTCCATATCCTTTCACATATGGGGCCAGTTGAAGTGTTTTTGAAGAACTACCAATGTCTTCTCTATACCAAAGTGTCTAGCTATCCTACTAAAATGTGCTTCCCATATCAGCTTCTATTATTCTGCAGCTAGATCACAAATGTGACCCATATGATAGAGGGTATTATCTTGAAAATAGAATTTAAAAACATGTTTACCTTTTTGAATAACTTGATATGTATTAGCAAAGGTAGGATCTACTTCATACAGAGCACCCTAAGTGGCAGTATCATGTCCACACAAGTCAAGAACTATTGTGAGTGCAATAATTGGAAGATGGATCAAACAATCTATAGCTGTATTTGAGCTCCCCTTTTTATGTTTAATTATTATATGGAATTGTTGAAGATATGTGACCCACTTTTGGTGCCTCTCATTTCATAGTTTTTTTTATGTCTAGATGAATTCTAATGGTCTATGGTCAGTGTGGATGACCGTCTCTTTTCCCAAGATGTAGTATTTCCATTATTTATAGGCTTGCATAATGGCATAGACCTCCTTATCATATGTCAAATATTTCTTGACTATATCAGTGAAATTTTCACTGTGATATGCAACAAGATGGCCATGTTACATGATGACAACTCCCATGGCATATTTAGATGCATCTGTCATCAAGTCAAAAGGTTGATGCAAATTTGGCATGATAAGAATAGGGGCTGAGCAAAGTTTGTTCTTCAAATTCTCAAATTCCCTTTGTTTTATTTCACCCCATTGAAATGTAGCTTTAGCTCCTCCTTTAGTCACTTGGGTTAGTGACCAAGAAACATATGAAAATCTAAGAACAAACTTGTGATAGAAATTTGCAAGACCCAAGAAGCTGTGAAGTTTTGTGAGGTTCCTTGGTGTGGACCATTCTCAAATAACCTAAATATTTTTTAGATCAACATGGATCCCTTCCTCATTCACAACATACTTGAGGTACTAAATTATTGTCATCCCAAATGTGCATTTTTTGAGATTTGCATACATCTTGTGCACCTAAAGAGTTTGAAGCACCTTACGAACAAGTTACAAATGTTCCTCCCATGTTCTACTATAGATGAGTATGTCATCTAGGTAGACAACCACAAATGAGTTGGTGAAGGGTCGTAAGATGTCATCCATCATCCTCATGAAGGTTGCAAGTGTGTTAGTTAAGCCAAAAGACATAACCAACCATTCAAAGAGCCCCTCCTTAGATTTGAATGCAGTCTTCTAGACATCAGTGAGATCGATGGGAATTTGGTGATATCCAAATTTGAGATTAATTTTGGTGAATAACTTTACACCACAGATTTGGTTTAACAGGTCATCAATCTTGGGGAGAGGGTAACGATTCTTCATAGTGACTTTATTTAGGGCTCAATAGTCAATACAAAGCCTCCATATTCCATCTTTCTTTGGTGCCAAGATAAGTGGGCTGCTAAAGGGTGAAGAGCTTGGCCTGATGTGACCCTTTTGGATCAATTATTGAATCTATCTTTTTATCTCATCATTCTCCAAAATTGATCTGTGATACAAATTACTATTAGGGAAATGTGATCCTAGGATCAAATTGATAGAATGTTTTACATGGTAATGTAGTGGAACTCCTGTGGGTGACTTGAATAAGTCATCATATTATCCTGTGATTCATCCTATCTACTTTTGTTGTTGTGTTGATTGTGTATTCAGGACTGCAACATTGACCTTCTTGGATTTCTATGGTTTGACCACCATGAGAAAAAATTGCTTTACCTTCTCCACCAATCTCTTACATTACTTAGCACTGATCAGGGAGACAGATGTGGGAGGTGGTACCTTTGGTACCCTGTAACACTGTGTTCTAAGAGTGAGGGTGATTCTTTAGGTTCATGATTCATATATGCAATGTCACTCATACATGAATGGATAACCAAGGAGCACATCACAAACATCTAGATTAACCACATCACATAAGACTTCATCTTGGAAAGGTTTTATTGCATATGAAAGAAGACATTGATAGGTGACACAGAGGTCTCTCCCTAAGCTCAACCATCCAATACTGTATGGCTTTGGATGAGGCTTCATGGATAGATTTAGACTTTTCACAAATTTAGTAGAGATTAAATTATTTTGACTCCCACTATCAAGAATGAAATGTAGAGGCTTACCTTTTACCCATAATTTGGAGTGAAATAATCTTTCCTTGTCATCTAGACTTACCTCACGGGTCTGTGATGAAGCAATGATGATGTCAGGCTTAGCATCTATAATTTCTTCTTAATCCTCTTTGAATGTGGGTTGCGTATGAGACAAAGTAGTAGATGTCAAGTATTGTGACTCAAAAAGTAGTGACTTGATGGCTCAACATTCTTCTTTAGAGTGAGTTCTAGTTTTGTGGTAATCACACCATTTTCTAGCCTTCTCCTTCTAGGGTTTCTTATCTTTAAACTCCTTTTGCTTCCAATTTTAGCCTCATGTTTTTCCTTCCTTGTCACTTTTCCATTTTGAGGGTCGACTCTTCATATTCTTTCTACCATGCTTACGTTCAATCTTCACTATGAACTTGTATGCCTCATCGAGGGTTTCCAAATTGAAGAGTTCTATTACCCCTCATATGTACCATTGTATTCCACCATGATATTTGAGATTCTTATGTTTCTCACTTTCTTGGATGCCCAATCTTGTAGAGAAATAATGAAAAATATCTGTGTAATCTTGAATAGATTGGTCCTTACCTTGGTGAAGTTGTTGCCACTATATGTATAGATCATCATATGCTCCAATGGGATAGTATTCTTCTTTCATTGCTTCCACAAAATCATCCCAAGTAGGTTCCACCTCAAGGCCAATGTCATCTATACTAAAACCCTTTTTGTACACTTCCCACTAGTTTTTCATGAGTAATGATGCTTTTAAAAGAGCAAAAGTAATCTTTTCTCCATCAGTGAATTTGTTTATAGAGAAGTAGGAAGACAATTGATCTAACTAATTTTCTATTGCATCAACATTGATTTTGCCTTCAAATTTAGGAATATCAAAATTCACCTAAACCTTGAAGGGTGTTGGGGCACTAAAAGGATGTTCCATGGATGAGGAGCTAGGAAGTGTAGATGAGGAGCCAGAATTTCCCATCAGGAGTTGTTGACGAATTTGGGCAAATTGTTGTAGCATTTGTGCTTATTGCCATTGTAGGGCTTCATTCACCATTTCCTTGAAAGGATCAGATGTCTCAGTGTCATCCTCCATTTGAATTCGTTTAGAGCAAATAGGTGGATAGTTTGGAAGCTCTATTTTTTTCCACCCAAGCTTCTTGTAGCCTGACCTCATCCTCAGGATCATACAAACTCAAGACAAACTGATATGATACCAAATACATAAAAGAAAAGGAAATAAAAGTAAAAATAAAAATAAAATAAAATAATTAAATTTATTAATAAAAGAATAGATATAAATAAAATAATGAGAAAAACAAAAGGATATTTAAATCAAAAAGAGACTATGCCTATTTAAAAAAAACTTATGGAATAGTATATATCCAAGAAGGAAGAGAGAAAAATGAGGGTATCATAGGGAAGAAAAGAAGAAAGAAGGAACAGATAGAAAGTGGAGTAGATATCCTATCTCACCAATTTAGATGGGTGGTTTCTACAGGTAGGTGATTAGAATATAATTTAAGTCTAAATTACAAGTAGTAAATATATAGATCTACATGTTTTAAGTTATTGATTTTCCAAACTTTGAATCAATTTAAGTATGCTTACAATAAGTAAAAGTAAGATATTTTATGCCATAACCATCATTCTAGTACTATATTGTATTATAGTTATATACTAAACCAATAGATGGTCAGCCTGTATTTTATTATTTAATAATAACTCGTGTGTGTGTGTGTGTGTGTGTGTGTGTGTGTGTGTGTGTGTGTGTGTGTGTGTGTGTGTGTGTACCAAACTATGTAGGCTAAGGAATATATCAATTTATGTACTTAGTGATTTGTTTTTTTACACCAAACAACATGTGTGGTGTCTAGTTACTTATGTGTCATCTAATTATATAGGCATCCAGTCAAATAGCTATACCACCTATACTTCTTTATTGTATTGAAGTTTAGAATGGTATATATATATATATATATATATATATATATATATATATATATATATATATATATATATATATATATATATATATGTATACACACACACACATATGGTAAATTAGAGAATGGATTTCACATGAATTGATTACTTCACTAGTGTAAAGAATATAAGGTGCCCAGTTATAGAGATATGAGCTAAATATAATTATGCATGTAGTGAACAATAAGTTTAAGGTGAAATGGATGTTGCATATGCACAGTATGCATGTAAAATAATAAGAATATTCTCTAATTATTTATAAGATTCAAATTATTATCATACAAGTATAGATGCAATAATCATACATATACAATCACATATAATAATTATATATAATATCATAAACTAATTTAGATATATCATGGATAAGCTACTTGGATATAATTTGGATATATATTTAAATGATAGTAGATATATATGTAGTGATATAAAATGATATGATAATCTATTAATATGTACAACAATCTATTAAAAACCAATGACTTACAAGATAGATTTATAACAAGTATTAACCTATCTAATGAAGCAATATGCATGCTATAAATAATATATGTATATAAAAATCATAAATTTATACCAATATCTAGAGGTCAAAGATGATGATGAATATTTTGACCAAATTCATACTTATATAATATATAGTGATTTGGGATTAAAATATAGCCCATATTATTAGTTGAGTTGTTAGGAAAATTGCATAAGAACTAAGAATAATGCAACTAACATTATTACTTCAAACTATCTATTATTGGCATCTCTATATGAGTTAATATACATGGAATTTGTTACGCCATTTTAATTATTACTAATGGAAATAGACCTATGTAATAGTATGGCATCAACATACTTTTCATAAGGAAGTAATAGTATTATGGTAATATATCATGTCCCCTAATTTTATAATACATATTTAACATGTTTGATTATACATATGTATTGAGACTTTTTTGATAAATAAATTCTAGTGATATTAAGCATTTTTAGTAAATATGTTTCTCTTTTTCCTCATAATTAATAATTTCATATGCTTAGGATAGTTGTAAAACTTGGAGCTATGTAACGGTTATTCTCCTATTGAGAATATTTAACTTAAAATATAAGAGTTCATATAGAAGCCCCAGATTGACTAAACCTCAGATGTTAGATTTTAAATAATAGGTAATATTTTTCATTATTTAAAATAGAAAAATGACCTCATTAAATCCCATTATGATTAGTTATAATCATTAATGAAGTTAGTGCAATTGAAAACCTTTTAAAAGTCTACTGAGATTTGGGAAAGATTAGAATTAAATGAAATCATCATTATTTATGCACAAGTTGAATATTATATATATATATATATATATATATATATATATATATAACTTGTGAGTTAAAAACATATGGTGCAAAATAAAATTTTAAATAAGTTACAGTTTTCTCAAATGTGAATACATAGGTAGTAATGTACCTAGTAGAATGTATATGAATAAGGGGACTACTTTTATGGATTATCTACATGGGTGGATTATAGGCTCAAGTAAATAAATATGAAAAAAAAGAGGCCTAACTAATATGTACATTCAAACCCCTAAATGAATCACAAACATTGGATTGGGTTATCCTATTATTCATTTATGATGAGTTTTAGTTACTATATACACACATGGAAATAGATGTGATGTGAGATTAATTTTATGAAGTCATCAGGTGCTTGAGGGATTGAAACTATAACCATGTTAAAATGGTCTTTTAGAAAACAAGAATTAGATGTTTAAATGAATGATATAACGAGCTTATGTATTCTCTATTTCTCTATAAAGGATTGATTGTTAATTTTTAGTATTGAATACTTGTATGTGGCACATATTATGTATATGTTAATATGTTTTAATATTTGGTCATATTAATCATGTAATATAACATCATGATGTATGTTTATATTTTATATTTACTTTAATGATATTATGTAGTTTAGACTTAGAGTATACCTGGGTGGTATAGCTCTGTACTTGTTTAATTACTATTATGTATATGTGTTGCTTGATTCTTGAAATACTAAGTTTGGATTATGTGTTATTATGTAGTTGGGAACCTATGATAGTATGATATATCATAAATTACTACAATATAAATTCATATTTTACCCATATGGTATATATTTAAATTGTTATGTCTAGACTTACACCTACATTCTACTGATTTACTATATACATGCTAGTTACTACTATAAATAGTGTGGTTTGTAATAGTTGTTAATACTTGTGTATGTGTGCATGTAACCTTTGAGATTTGAATGAATGTTATGTTTGTTTATCATTATGTTTTTTGGGAATTATGACTTGATTTTTTATATTGACATTACCTGTATAGATGCTTATGTTTACATGAAATTAAGACTACTTTATATGATAGTTTTTGGGAAACTATTAGTACATCCTAGAATACTAGACTATGGTAATATGGGTTATCATAGGTATAATATATTTAGAAAAAAATTGTAGTTTTTGGAATATATAGTTATGTATATTTTACCTAGATGCTATATATTGTAGTCATTATTTCTAGTATGGGATAGAAATAATGTTAAATTCATTCATATATTTGATAGAATAAATGTATGCTTTAGTAACTCCTATGTTTAGCATCTAATTTATTGTATGTGTGAATATTATGTAAATTAAATGAATCTTATGGTTGAATTGTATTTGACCAATCTGCATTACTAATTCAAAGTAAGGAGTGAGATAGACTTCATTAGCTTACTAGTCTCACAATGACAAATAAATGTAGTCTGAACAAGTGGTGTATCAAATTGATTGATCTAGACCATTATTATTTATCATTTTTAAAACTTTAGGACAAAGTATATTTATTGAGACATTATAATTTCATGAGTATTATTCACATGTTTGTGTGATATCTTGTAATAGAATATTTTTTTATGATACACTACATGTTTAGTTTAGAATCATACAACACATAGGTACTTGATTGTCTCTCTAGATTTCTATACCATCTCTATCTACTCATCCATGAAGGGAGGGCCATTCCCTAATGGGAGATTGTGTGGGGGATAATTGGTTCATGGTTGGTATGCAAAAGTTCTTGGATGATGCTCTCCCTCCCCACAATAGTACTTATATTGAGATGACACTTGAGATTACCACATATACTAGAGAGTTTGAGGAACTCATGCTCCAAGGAGACATGTATCTATATGTAAATTATATTGTATTGTATTTATCATTGAGTATTATCATGAAGAGTTGTAATTACTTGTTATTATACATCACCACCATTGGATGTAGACTTGTTTAGTTGTAGCTGAGTTAATGTAATTACATTATGCATTCACATTGTGACATGTACTCCCATGAGATCGGTATTATGTGATGTATCATGATATTTTCTATAATCACCATGTGTATTTATTATGGTCTCTATATATTTTATAAGATTAATCTATATTTCGTATATGTGTTAAATTTATAAGAAATCATGTAATTTCTATGTCTAACCCAATAGGGTTATTACATGTGGTATCAAAGATATGGATCAAACTCTAGGACCTAATGAGTCCATTAGCATTGTCATGTATTTTTTCACCAAAATGAACCTATTGACATGAAGTATTGCACTATCATTCTGGATTTGTGGTACCCCAGTGTAGTATCATGTTACACCATGATTGGAGTTTTGAGATTTGATATGTCCTCTTGTGTGGATTGATGAATTTTGTAAGTATGTGACATTCATTAATGTGTGTGGAAAACATAAAGTGTGTACATTAGAAGCCTTTATTCCCTTTTATATTTTGTATAGGTTTGGTTGTAATCAGGATTTGGGTAGGTGAGTATATAGTGTAGTTCATAAATTATGAACAAGAGTATCCTACCCTATTTATGATCATTTGGATTGATACCTCGAGGATGATTTTAGATTTACTTATTAATCAAGTTCCCTTTACCATTTTTGTTTTTATTTATGAGTGTTTTATATTTATGATATGCTTCTCACTTAAATATATGTGTTTAGTTTATGTTTTATATTCATAAATCCTAGAAGTGAAAATTCTCTTATAAAAGAGTGTGGATGTCTTGGTTGAAAATCCCTATGTTTTAGGAGCTTATTTTGGTTGGAACCCTTAAGTTATGTGGATTAGGAAGGATTTTCATCTGTCTTAGTTATATTAGAGATGAGTTTTTAATTATCTCATTCTCCTTTGACATTATTATGATGCTACTGAGAGGAATCCTTTTTACATGTTGATTTTAGTGTCCTCTTAAATGGGAACTTATTTTTGAATGATGTTTGACTATACTCCCTTGAATTTTGTGGGATAATGTCATCTAATTTTGTTGAGAGATAACTTTTAATTTTGGGTGAAATGATACATCTTTGAGAATAGTATTTTATTTCTTTTGGTTGTGGATATAAATTGTGACACTATACTTATAAATTTATCAAGTGGGAAGTGTTATGGAAACATTGAGTTACAATGTTTTCTTATACCCAATTAAGGTATGTAGGACTTTTATTTTGAGATGATAGTTCTCTACTTTTCACTTTATTGACTACTTTACTTTACTTGTGATTAAAGACCACATGGGTGGCAAACCTTGGATTATATATATTAAATTTTATATTAATTATAATTAGTATGATATTATACACCCTTGGTTAGATTGATATTGTTCCCTTTTTCTTAAAGCATGTTTTTTAAAGAGTTATATATGTACCTCTCTTTGGAAGCAAGTAGGGTATAGGATGTGCAAAACATTTTATTAATCAAGATGTTGGAATAAACTTTTAAATTTATTTTATCTTAACAATGAATATATGACACTAAAGGTTAAGTTGTGGATGTGATACTAGTTATGTGTGGCTAGTGACAATTTAATACAATTATGTATTGATTGTATGATTTATTTTATATGTATGTTGATAAATCTATAATTATTTAGCATATATATTTTCTTTTAATGATCAGTTAACATAAAATTATTATTATTTAAAATATTATGTGCATTTTTTATATCATTAAGTCATGGAGACCTAAGGGAAAAGTGGTGAATTAGGGACATGAACTATAAGTGATAGGATGGAATCCTAATTAACCTCACATTGACTTGGTTGTTACTTAGTTAGACTCAAAAAATGGATTTGTTGAATCTAGGATTTGATAGGAAAAAATTATCAAATTTAGTCACATGGACATACACATGTATACTATGGATAGGTATTCCATGATTTTGTATATATTGGAAATGTCATATTTCTAGTTCCTATTCATCATCATACTTATCAGGGGTTCTATGGAGTAGTTATAATATTAATAGGTTATACTTATCAAGATCTATGCATAGTAGCGATGGTACTAAACTATACACATCATTATTACTAGGTACCCTAATTATTTTTCTATGGAATGTGATAAAGACTCTCTAGGATAAAGAGGTGTGTTGAGGGATGGAATATTTTATGGAACTCTCTCTCATCATTTAATTTGACTTATATGATGATATTATGCACTTTTGGGAAGTTAGTGAACTTTCACTAAGATATGTGGGACCCTTTAAGGTAATAAAAGTGGATAGTCCTATAGTATGTAGGCTTGAGTTGATAGTTCTGGACCCTAGGGTGGTCATGAAAGAACCAAAAAAAGTAAGTAATACTTTAAATGATGTTTTCATAATATAAATATGTCATAGATATGGGTATTATGGACCAATACTAAAAAAATTGTGCAATTTGAAGGAGCTATGGTGAGTTCTACAAGTAATTTTATATTTGTTGTTTAATTTGATATTTTATATCATGTTATTGCTTTGCTAATTAATGTTTTAAATTAAAACTTATATTTAAATACGAGTCATCGAGGATGATGAAAATATTTAGGGGGAAGTATGTTATATATTGATTCCTCATGCAAGTAGACTTGTTAGATTATCCATGGATATCTTTAGTTAGAAAATTTAGACTTGATTATTTTTAACTAAGATTTGTTGCTATGGGGCAATAGGGTATTGCTAAGGTTACATGATCACATGTTGTGAGATAGCTATAATTAAATGTTTAATTTATGATCATGATGATTTGTCATTGTATCTATATTTTATGATTTATATATATCATGAATATTATGGTATAACTACCTATTTTATTTTGAGGTTGATGCAGGAGAACTCATCCCTCAAAGCATGATGGAGGGAGAGCATCATGGGAAAGGGTGGCATAGATCAAGATGTTATTGGACTACAGAGAAATTGATAGGTACCCTTCATACACCATGTTAGCTGACACATTATTAGATGTATAATTTGAATGGTTAACATTATGTCTCTAACGTTGCTTGAAATAAATAGATGTTTTCTCATAGTTTGATAGCATATTTTAATGGTTTTGTGGGTTTCATCTAGTGTGACTTGCGTGTGGCCATGAATGTTATGAGATTTGTTTGATTAGACTAATTTGGATTAGTAGTCTATATTTTAATCATATTCTCTCATGATAATTAATAAACACATTAATTATTGTAAATTTAAAAAAAAATATAAGGTTTGACAATAAAAATAATAATATGGAAAAGAGGAAAGATATATATTTTGAGGAAAGTTTTAAGTTAAATCCTATGAGTTGAGAAATAAAGATAAAACAAATACATAAAATAAAAGGAAATAAAATAAAAAATAAAAAAAGATAAAATGAAAAGAAAAGAAAAGAATTAAATTTAATAATAAAAGAGAAGATATAAATAAAATAATGAGCAAAACAAAAGAATATTTTAATAAAAAAGAGACTGCAACTATTAAAAAAAAAAGGACTTATGGAATAGTATATATCCAAGAAGGAAGAGACAAAAAGGAGGGTAGCACATGGAAGAGAAGAAGAAGGAAGGAACACATAGAAAGTGGATAGATATCCTACCTCAACAATTTAGATAGGTGGTATTTAAAGGTAAGTGATTTGAATATAATATAAATCTAAATTACAAGTAGTAAATATGGTAAATATAGTGATCTACATGTCTTAAGCTATTGACTTTTCATATGTTGAATCAATTTAAGTATACAAACTCTAAACAAAATCAATATCTATTATTCCATAACCTTCATTCCAATCTTATATTATATTATAGTTATATACTTAACCAAGCATTTATAAATAGATGGGTGGCCTATATATTCTTATTTAATAAAGACATGTGTGTGTGTGTGTGTGTGTGTGTGTGTGTGTGTGTGTGTGTGTGTGTGTGTGTGTGTGTGTGTGTGTCTATTAAATAAGAATATATAGGCCACCCATCTATTTATAAATGCTTGGTTAAGTATATAACTATAATATATACTTAAGTATGTTATATTATATTATAGTTATATACTTAACAAAGCATTTATAAATAGATGGGTGACATATATATTCTTATTTAATAGACACACACACACAAACACACACACACACACACACACACACACACACACACACACACACACACACACACACACACACACACACACACACACACACACACACACACACACACACACACACACACACACACACACACACACACACACACACACACACACACACACACACACACACACACACACACACACACACACATTATATAATGGATTTCACACGAACCAATCACTTCACTGGTGTAAAGAATATAAGGCACCCACTTATAGAGATATAATCTAAATAGAATTAAACATGTAGAGAACATTAATTTTAAGGTGAAATGGATGTTGCATATGCACAGTCTATGTGTAGAACAATAATAAGATGTTATATAATTATATAATATAGATATAGATGCAATAATCATATGTACACAATGACACAATAACTATATTTAATATCAGAAAATAATTTGGATATGTCATAGATAAGATGATTGGATATAATTTGGATATATATTTGGATTCTAGTAGATGTATGTATATATATATATATATATATATATATATATATATATATATATGTACAATGATATGATAATCTATTAATTATGTACAACAATCTGTTAAAAACTAGAGACTTGAAAGATAGATTTATAATAAGTATTAACCTATCTAATGAAGCGATTTGCATTCTATAAATAATATATGTATATAAAAAGAATAAATTTATACTAATATCTAGAGGTCAAATATGATGATGATTATTTTGACCAAATTCATACTTATAAAATATATAGTTATTTGGGATTGAAACATAGTTGGTATTATTGGTTGAGTTGCTAGGAAAATTGCCTAAGAACTAAGACTAAGATGACTAGATTTATTACTTCCAATTGTATATTATTGGCATCTATGTATGAGTTAATATACATGGACTTTGTTACATCGTTATAATTCTTACTAATGAAAATAGACCTATGTAAGAGCATGGTGTCAACATACTTTGCATAAGGAAGTAATAGTATTATAGTAATATATCATATATAATCCCTTAATTTTATAATACATATTTAATATGTTTGATTATAAATATGTATTGAGACTTTTCTGATAAATACGTTCTAGTGATATTGATCATGTTTAGTAAATATGTTTGTCTTTTTCCTCATAATGAATAACACCTTATGCCTAGGATAGTTGTAAAACTTGGAGCTATGTAACGATTATTCTCCTATTGATAATATATAACTTAAAATATAGGAGTTCATATAGAATCCCCAGATTGACTAAAGCTCAGATGTTACCTTTTAAAATATAGGCAATATTTTTAATTATTCAAAATGAAAAAATGACCTCAATATATCTTGTTGCGAGTAGTTATAATCATTAATGAGGTTAGTGCAATTGAAAACCTTTCTAGATTCTAGTGGGATTTGAGAAAGATTAGAATTAAATGAAATCATCATTATTTATGCATGAGTTGAATATTATATATATATGTAACTTGGGAGTTAAAATCATATGGTGTAAAATAAACTTTTAAATAAGTTATGGTTTACTCAAATGTGCATACATAAGTATTAATGTACCTAGTGGCATGTAGATTAACAAGGGTCAATTTTTATTGACTTAGCTCCATGGGTGGATTATAGGCTAAATTAAATAATTATGAAAAAAATAGGTTTGACTAATGTGTACATTTAAACCCCTAAATAAATGAAAAATGTTGGATTAGGTTATCCTATGATTCATGTGTGCTAAGTTTTAGTTACTATATCCATGCATGGATTTACATATATAACATAAAGTGCATAATGTAAATATATGTGATTTGAAATTAATTTTATGCATTCATTAAGTTCTCAAGGGACCGAAACTATAACCATGTTAAAATGGGATTTTAGCAAATAGTGATAAGATGTTTAAATGAATGATATAATGGGATTATGTATTATTTTTTTATCTATAAAGGATTTATTGACTGTTAATTTTCTATATTGAATACTTTTGTGTGGCACATATTATGTGGATGTTAATATGTTTTAATGTTTGGTCATATTTAGCATGTAAGAGAGGATCATGATGCATGATTATATGTTATATTTTTTTAGATGCTAGTATGAAATTTAGACTCAGAGTATACCCAGGTGGTGTAGCTTTGTACTTGTTTAATTACTATTATGCATGTGTGTCATTTGATTCTTGAAATAGAAATTTTAGATTATGTGTTATTATGTATTTTGGAACCTATGATAGTATGGGATACCATAGATTACTATAGTATAAATTCATGTTGTACATGGATGGTATATACTAAAATTGTTATGTCTAGCTTACACCTACATTCAATTGATTTACTACATACATGCTAGTTATTTCTATGAGTAATGTGTTTTGTAATAGTTATTAAGACTTGTGTATGCATGCATGAAACCTTTGAAAATTTAATGAATGTTGTGTTGGTATATTATTATGTTATATGGGAACTATGGCTTGCTTTGTTATATTTAAATTACTTGTATAAATTATTATGTTTGCATGAAATTAAAGCTATTTTATATGATAGTTTTTGGGAAACTAGTAATATGTATTAGAATACTAGACTATGGTAATATATGTTATCATAGGTATAGTATATTTAGAAACAAATTGTGATTGTTGAAATCTACAGTTATGTATATTTTATTGAGTGGTATAGATTATAGTCATTATTTTAGTATGGGATAGAAATAATATAAGATTCATTCATACATTTGACAAAATAAACACATGTTTTGTTTACTTTTATTTTTATCATCTATTTTATTGTATGTGTGAATATGATGTAAATTAAATGAATCTTGTGGTTGAATTATATTTGACCAATATTCATTACTGATTCAGAGTAAGGAGTGAGATAGACTTCACTGACTTACTAGTCTCACAATGATAGATAAAGGCAATCAGATCAAGTGGTGTGCATGAAATTTATTGACCTATATCATTATTATTTATCATTTATAAAATTTTTGGCCAAAGTATGTTTATTGAGACATTATCATTTCATGACTATGATTCACATGTTTGTACGATATCTTTTAATAAAATGGATTTTTATGATACACTACATGTTTTGTTTAAAATCATACAACACACATGTACTTTCCTATCTCTCTAGATTCTTACACTATTACTATCTATTCATTCATGAAGGGAGGGACATTACCTAATAATAAATTCTTTGGTGGATCGTTGGTCCGTGGTTTGTGTGGAAATGTTCTTAGATGATACTCTTCCTCCCCATAATAGTACTTTTATTGAGATGACACTTGAGATTGCCACAGATACTAGAGAGTTTAGGGAAATCATGCTCTGAGGATCTAGGTAAATACATATGTACATTATATTATATTTTATTTATCATTTAGTATTTTTATGAATATTTGTAATTACTTTTTATTGTAAATCAATAATGGCAACTATAGACTTGTTCAATTATAGCTGATTTACGTAATTACCTTATGTATTCACATTGTGATGTGTACTCCCATGAGATCAATATCATGTGATGTATCATGATTGTTTCTATTATCACCATGTATATTTATTATGGTATCTATAGATTCTATAGGAGTAATCTATATTTGGTATGTGTTAAATTAAAAAAAATCATGTAATTTCTATGTCTAACCTAGTGGGATTATTACATGTGATATCAGAGCTATGGCTTGAACTCTAGGACTTAATGAATCCATTAGAATTTCCATTCCTTTTGTTCACCAATGTGAACCTAGTGACATGAAGTATTATAATGGTATTTTGGATTTGTGGTACCTCATTGCAGAACCATGTTACACCATGATTAGAGTTTTGAGATTTGATATGTCCTCCTATATGGATTGGTGACTTTTGTAAGTATGTGACATTAATGAATGTGTGTGGAAAACATTGAGTGTGTAACTTAGAATAATTTTTTCCATTTTGGAGTTTATATAGGGTTGGTTGTATCAAGGTTTGGGTAGGTAAGTACATAGCATAAATCATAAATTATGAACAAGAGTATCCTACCCTATTTATGATCATTTGAATTGATACCTCAAGGGTGATTTTAGCTTTGATTATTATTCAAGATACCTCTATCATTTATCTTTTAAGTTGTGAGTGTTTGATATGCACTAGATGCTTCTAACTTAAAGATACACATTTAGTTTTTGTTTTATATTCATAAATCCCAGAAATGGAAATTCCCTTATAAAAGAGTGTGGATGTCTTGGTTGAAAATCCTTATGGGTTAGGAGATTATATTGGTTTGTACTATAATTTATGTGGAATAGGAATGAGTGTCATATCTCTTAGTTATCTTAAATATGAGTTTGTAATTATCTCATTCTCTTTTGACATTATTATGATGCTACTGAGAGGAATCCTTTTCGCATGTTGATTTTAGTGTCCTCTTAAATGGGAACTTATTTTTTGATGATATTTGATTGTACTCCATTAAATTTTATGGTATAATGTCATATACTTTTGTTGAGATATAATTTTTAGGATTTGATGAAATCATACATCTTTGAGGATAGTATTTTAATTCTTCAGG
This sequence comes from Torreya grandis, assembly GCA_037957365.1. NCBI lineage: Eukaryota > Viridiplantae > Streptophyta > Pinopsida > Cupressales > Taxaceae > Torreya > Torreya grandis. The sequence continues at coordinate 1,433,580 of JARHVA010001529.1, forward strand.
TTGTGGAAATAAATTGTGATACTATACTTAAAAATTTGGCAAGTGGGAAGTGTTATGGAAATATTGAGTTGCGGTATCTTCTTATACTCGATGAAGGTATGTAGGAGTTTTATTTTGAGGTGATAGTTTTGTACTTTTCACTTGAGTCACTACTTTACTTTACTTGTGATAGAAGACCCCATGAGTGGCAAACCTTGGATTACATATATTAAATTTTATATTGATTATAATTAGTATGATATTATACACCCTTGATTAAATTGATATTATTCCCTTTTACTTAAATAATGTTGTTTGAAGGTTTATATTTGTACCTATCACTTGAAGTGAGTAGGGTATAGGTTGTGTGGAACATATTGTCAATCAAGTGATTGGAATAAACTATTAGCATTATTTTATTTTAACCATGAATATATGACACTAAAGGTTAAGTTGTGGATGTGATACTAGTTATGTGTGGATAGTGATAATTTAATACAATTACATATTGATTGTATGATTTATTTTATATGTATGTTGATACATCTATAATTATTTAACATATATCTTTGCTTTCAATGATCTATTAATGTAAAATTGTGATTCTTTGAAACATTGTGCACATTTTTGAAATCATTAAGTCATGTAGAACTAAGGGAAGAGTGGTGAATTAGGGACATGAGTTATAAATGATATGATATAATCCTACTTAGACTCACATTGACTTAGTTGTTACTGAGTTGAACCTATCAGACAGACTTATCGAATATGATATTTGATTGGCAAAACTTGTCAAATTTAGTCATATGGCTATATAAATGTATACTATGGATGGGTATTCCATGATTTTGTATAAATTAGAAATGTATTATTTCCTATTCTCATTCATCATCATACTTGTTAGGGGATCTATGGATTAGTGACAATATTGACATGTTATAATTATTAAGAATTACATGGAGTAGTGATAGTATTAACTTATACACATCATTCTTACTAGGTACCCTAATTACTTTTATCTAAAATGAGAAAAATACTTTCTAGGATAGAGAGGTATGTTGAGGGCTAGAAGATTTTGTGGAACTCTCCCTAGGAATTTTATTTGACTTATATGATGATCTTATGCGCTTTTGGGAAGTCAGTGAACTTTGACTAAGATATGTGTGACCCTTCAAGGTAATAGAAGTGGATAGTGCTATAGTATGTAGGCTTATCTTGATTGTTCTAGACCCCAAGGTGGTCATGACAGAACCAAACAAAGCAAGTAGTACTCTCAACCATGTTTTCATAATAGAGAGATGTCATTTAGAGCTAGGTATTGTGGACCAATACTCTAGAAATAGTGCAACTTTAAGGAATATGGTTAGTTATATATGTAATTTCCTATTTATTGTTTAATTTTATATTGTATATCATGTTATTGCTTTGCTAATTATTATTTTTAATTCAAAACTTATGTTTGAATATGAGTCATCGAGGATGATGACAAGCTTTAGGGGGAATGATGTTACATCTTGATTCCTTGCCAAGCAAACTTGTTAGATTATTCATTTATATCTATAGTTTGCAAATTTAGACTTGATTACTTTTTACTAAGTTATGTTGATATGAGGTAGCAAGGTATTTTTAACGTTACATGATCACCTACTATGAGTTATTTGTAAGTAAATGTTTACTTTATGATCATGATAATTTGTCATTATAGCTACATTTTATGATGTATATATATCATGACTGTTATGGTCTAACTACTTATTTTATTATGAGGTTGTTGTAGGATAACTCATCCCTTAGAGTGTGATTTAGGGAGAGCATCATCAGAGAGGGTAATGTAGATCAAGATGTCAAAAGATGATAGAGAAATTAATTTGTACATTTCACACACCACATTAATTGACACATGATTATATGCATAATTTGAATGGTTAGTATTATGTCTTTAATTTTGCATGAAATAAATAGATTTTTACTTATGACTTGATAGCATATCTTAAAGGTTTTGTGGGTTACGTCTAGTGTGACTTGCATGTGGACATTAATGTTATGAGATTTATCTGATTAGACTAATTTAGATTATTAATTTATATTTTAATCATTAATCTCTCATGATAATTTGAAATGATAATTAATAAACACATTAATTATTGTAAATTTAAAAAAAATAGAAGGTTTGACAATAAAAATAATAAGATGGAAAAGAGAAAAGAAGTAGATTTTGAGGAAATTTTTAAATTAAATCCTATGAGTTGAGAAATAAAGATAAAATAAATAAATAAAATTAAAGGAAATAAAATTAAAAAGAAAAAAAGAAAATAATTAAATTTAATAATAAAAGAGAAGATATAAATAAAATAATGAGAAAAATAAAAGGATCTTTAAATTAAAAAGAGACTGCACCTATTTAAAAAAATGACTTCTAGAATAGTATATATCCAAGAAGGAAGAGAAGAAGAAAGAAGGAACAGATAGAAAGTGGACTAGATATCCTACCTCACCAATTTAGACAGGTGGTCACTATATGTAGGTGATTTGAATATAATTTAAATCTAAATTACAAGTAGTAAATATGGTAAATATAGTGATCTACATGTTTTAAGATGTTTTTTCATATATAGAATCAATTTAAGTATGCTTACAATAAACAAAAGTAATATATATTATGCTATAACCATCATTCCAACACTATATTGTATTACAATTATATACTAAACCAAGTATTTATAAATAGATGGGTGACCTACATTTTCTTATTTAATAGTGACTTGTCTATGTGTGTGTGTGTGTGTGTGTACCAAACTATGTAGGCTAGGGAGTATATCAATTTTTGTACTTAGTGATTTGTTTTTCTATGTTACATAATAGGTGTGGCATCTATTTGCTTATGTGGCATGTAATTATATAGGCATCTAGTTAGATAGTTATACCATCTATACTTCTTTATGCTATTGAGGTTTATCATGGTATATATATCATCATTAATATATATATATATATATATATATATATATATATATATATATATATATATATATATATATATATATATATATATATATATGGTAAATTAGAGAATGTATTTCACATGAACTGATCGCTCCATTGGTGTAAAGAATATAAGGCACCCACTTATAGAGATTTGAGCTAAATAAAATTAGGCATTTAGTGAATAATAAGTTTAAGGTGAAATAGATGTTGCATATGCATGGTCTACATGTACATCGATAATAAGATGCTCTAATTATCTAAAATATACAAATTATATCATATAGATATAGATGAAGTAATCATACATACACAATGACATACAATAATTATATTTAATATCAAAAAATAATTTAGATATATCAAAGAAAAGATGCTCAGATATAATTTGGATATATATTTGGATGATAGCAGATATATATAAAATTATACATATATAGTCATATACAAAGATTTGATAATCTATTAATTGTATACAATAATCTATTAGAAACCAACGACCTGTAAGATAGATTTATAACAAGTATTAACTTGTCTAATGAAGCGATCTGCATGCTATAAATAATATATGTATATAAAAAGCATAAATTTATACCAATATATAGGTCAAAGATGATGATGAATATTTTGACCAAATTCATACTTAGAGAATATATAGTGATATAGAATTAAAACATAACCAGTATTTTTAGTTGAGTCACTGGGAAAATTGCATAAGAACTAGAAATAAGGCAACTAGCTTTATTACTTCTAGTTGTCTATTATTGGTGTCTCTGTATGAGTTAATATACATGGACTTTTTTACGTTTTTATAATTATTACTAATGGAAATAGAACTATGTAAGAGCATGACATAAACATACTTTGCATAAATAAGTAATAGTATTATAGTAATATATCATCTATAGTCCCCTAATTTTATAATACATATTTAACATGTTTGATTATACATATGTATTTAGACTTTATTGATAAATACATTCTAGTGATATTGAGCATGTTTTGTAAATATGTTTCTCTTTTTCCTCATAATGAATAACATCTTATGCCTGGGATAGTTCTAAAACCCAGAGCTATGTAATGGTTATTCTTCTATCGAGAATATTTAATTTAAAATATAGGAGTTCATATAGAAGCCCTAGATTGACTAACGCTCAGATGTTAGCTTTTAAAATATAGGCAATCTTTTTCATTATTTAAAATGGAAAAATGACCTCATTAAATCCCGTTGTGAGTAGCTATAATCATTAATGAGGTTAGTGCAATTAAAAATCTTTAAAGAGTCTAGTGGGATTTGGAAAAGATTGAAATTAAATGAAATCATCATTATTTATACCTGAGTTGAATATGTGTGTGTGTGTGTGTGTGTGTGTGTGTGTGTGTGTGTGTGTGTGTGTGTGTGTGTGTGTGTGTGTGTGTGTGTGTGTGTGTGTGTGTGTGTGTGTGTGTGTGTGTGTGTGTGTGTGTGTGTATGTAACTTATGATTTAAATACATATGGTGTGAAATCAAATTTGAAATAAATTACAATTTTTATCAAACGTGAATCCATTGGTATTAATGTACCTAGTAGTGTGTATATGAAGAAAGGGCATAATTTGATGGCTTATCTCCATGGGTGGATTATAGGCTAAATTAAGTAATTATGAAAAAAATAAGAGGCTTGATTAATGTGTAGATTCAAACCCCTAAATGAATGATAAACACTAGATTGGGTTATCTTATGATTTGTGTGTGTTGAGTTTCAGTTACTATATCCATGCATGGATTTACATATATAACATAAGCACATAATGTAAATAGATGTGATGTGAGCTCAATTTTATGTAGTCATTAGGTTCCTGATAGACTAAAACTATAACCATGTTAAAATGGTCTTTTATCAAACAAGAACGATATGTTTAAAAGAATGATATAATGGGCTTATGCAATCTCTATTTCTCTATAAAAGATTTATTGACTATTAATTTTTAGGATTGAATACTTATGTGTGGCACATATTATGTGGATGCTAATATGTTTTAATTTTTGGTCATATTTATCATGTAATAGATCATCATGATGTATGCTTATATGTTATATTTCCTTGAATTCTAGTATGCAGTTTAGATTCAGAGTATACCCAAGTGGTATAACTTTGTACTTGTTTAATTACTATTATGTATGTGTGTCACTTCATTCTTGAAATAGTAAGTTTGGATTATGTGTTATTATGTAGTTGGGAACCTATGATAGTATGTGATATCATAGATTACTACATTATAAATGCATGTTGTACATGGATGGTATATACTAAAATTGTTATGTCTAGACTTACACCTACATTTGACTGATTTATTATATACATGCTAGATATTGCTATGAGTAGTGTATTTTGTGATAGTTGTTAAGACTTGTGTATGCGTGCATGCAAATTTTAAGAGTTTAATGAATTTTGTGTTGGTATATTATTATGTTTTATGGGAACGATGACTTGATTTGTTATATCTGAATTACTTGTATAGATGCTTATGTTTACATGAAATGAAAACTACTTTATATGATAGTTTTTGGGAAACTAGTAGTATTTCTTAGAATAGTAGACTATGGTAATATGGTTTATCATAGGTATAGTATGTTTGTAAATAAATTGTGGTTGTTTAAATCTATAGTTATGTATATTTTATCCAGGTGATATAGATTGTAGTCATTATTTCTAGTATGGGATAGAAATAGTATAAAATTCATTCATACATTTGATGGAAAAAATGTATGCTTTGGTTACTCCTACATTTAGCATCGGGATGATTGTATGTGTAAATATGATGTAAGTTAAATAAATCTTGTGGTTGAATTATATTTTACCAATCTGCATTACTCATTTGAAGTAAGGAGCGAGATGGACTTCACTAGCTTACTAGTCTCACAATGATAGATAAAGGTAGTCCAATCAAGTGGTGTGTATGAAATCTATTGATCTATATCATTCTCATTTATCATTTGTAAAAATTTAGGCCAAATTATGTTTAGTGAGAAATTATCATTTCATGAGTATGATTCACATGTTTATGTGATATCTTATAATAGAATGAATTTCTATGAGACATTTTCTATTTAGTTTAGAATCATATAGCACACAGGTACTTGCTTATCTCTCTAGATTACCATGCCATCACTATCCACTCATACATGAAGGGAGAGCCATTCCATGATGGGAGATTTTATTGGGGATAATTGGTTTATGGTTGGTGTGGAAAAGTGCTCGAATGATACTCTCCCTCCCCATAGTAGTACTTATATTGAAATGACACTTGAGATTGCCATAGATATTGAAGAGTCTAGGGAACTCATACTCCAAGAAGTCAGGTATCTATATGTACATTTTATTGTATTGTATTTATCATTGAGTATTGTCATGAAGAGTTGTAATTACTTGTTATTGTAAATCAATAGTGGTGGATATATACTTTTTTAGTTATATCTAAGTTAATGTAATTACATTTTGTATTTGCATTGTAACATGTGCTTCCATGAGATCAATATTATGTGATGTATAATGCTTGTTGCTATTATCACCATGTGTATTTCCTATGGTCTCTATAGATTCTAGAGGAGTAATATATATTTGGTATATGTGTTAAATTAAAAAGATCCACGTAATTTCTATCTAATCTAGTGGGGTTGTTACATTTATAATCTACTCTTCCACCATACTACTTGAGGAGTCTTAGCTTAGGGTTTTTACTCAGAATCTAGTTTTTTGGAGAAGTCTTGGATGCTTTGGCATTTCTTAGTGATCCTTACCAACCACAAAAACCTCTTTCAAAGCCCCTTTAGCCAAGGGAGAGATTGAGTCTCTATGGGTTCATCTTTTAGGTAAGTATTCTCTAACTTTGTTCCTCTCTTTATTATATAGAAGTAGCATAAGTAACGTCTTTTGAATAATATTACTCTTCTTGTACATGCATTAGGATTTTACTCATACATAATTTAATTAGGATTCTCCTATGTATGTTTATTTTTGTTTGTTTGCTAACCCTCATATTGTGCCACAAGCTTTGGTGAACACTAGATTAGATTTATTTACTTTACTTATTATGAGTATAGTGAATAGGAAAACATATGACTTAGTTAGGGTTATTTCATGATTTTGCTTGATTGGGGGCTTATTATTATTATTATTATTATTATTATTATTATTATTATTATTATTATTATTATTATTATTATTATTATTATTATGGTAAGAGATTCTGGGTTGGGGGGTGTAGTCAGTTGGTTGGGTAATTCCATTGTGGCTCTGCCCATCAGTGTTCAAGTCCCCCACCAGCCCCGTGGTACCGGTATTAGTCGTGTCTAGCCAGCAGCACCGGTCACGTTAAAAAGTTTACTCAGCTTTCAATAAAGTGAATGGTAAGAGATTCCCTAATTGGGTCTAGCGAATCCACATATTGGTCATGTTCTTGATTATCTAATGTATCTCAAATTAGAAGTGTAAGTAGGATGTATCTTCTCTAAACTAGGATTGATTTATGGATATGATGAATTTATTATTGCATATATTCTAGTAAAACTGATGTGAAGCTAACCCTTAAAGGTTTTCATTCACCTTTTTCATTTTTTTATCATTTTATTTATTATTATTTTTTATTTATGGTACTAAGTCGATAGGGATGATATAGTTTTTAACTTCTATGTGCAGGTTTAACACACACTTGCATAAAAATGACTTTATTCTTTCTATGTAGGTCTTTATTAGATACAAGTTATTGGGTCAAATATATCAACACATTACTCTTATTCAGCTTTAAAAAACATACTATATTAACTAAGATAGTATAGTATTCTAGATAGATTCGAAAAAACATACTAGGTCGACCAAGGTGGTATAGTCATCTTAACATGCTTCAAAAAATAGGGAATTGTAGAACTATGTCAATCCAAATGACATAGTTGGTAGAATTTGAAAGTAACATTTAAGGCACTTCAACTAAAATTTCACATTCCTCATGCATCTTCTAACCCACCAAGGTTTCTCTCTCTCTCTCTCTCTCTCTCTCTCTCTCTCTCTCTCTCTCTCTCTCTCTCTCTCTCTCTCTCTCTCTCTCTCTCTCTCTCTCTCTCTCTCTCTCTTATTTTAGTTTTTCCATATAGTTCTATTTTTCAAATTTTGCAATATTTAAAACTACCATCTACAACAAACTAGGTTGACCTATTCGACCTAGTTTTGTATTCTATCTTCTATCTAAAAGACTAGGTCAACCCTGTTGACATAGTTCTTAAAAGACTCTTGCTTTAGCAATATAATAATGACACTATCGACTCTATTCTATAATTTTTGAATACGCTATCATCTAAACCAAATCTACACTATGTTTCAAATTAGGAATTAACAACTATATGCTAGCAATTACTTCACACTTTCACTTTTAGTTGTTTTCATGATTAGAGTAGATCACATAGTCTAATTAGGTGGTTTTCCAATATATCATTTAGTTTCACTATTTTTCTCTTTCTTACACACACTACCAAATCACATAATTTTAAAATTCATTTAAATATTTGTCTGCCCAAGGCATATCTACTTAGATTTCATCACCAAGGGAGAAGCCTACTTGGTTTTATGGCTAGGTATAAATATGTGGTTAATGGAATATATTGGCAAAGCACCTGACACCCTTATCATTATGAGTTTATTAAGTGAGGGGGTAGGCCCCAATACCAAGCCAATACCATTGACAACACAAATCCCTTTCTACCTAAATGTCTTTAAACCATCCTTAGATTACTTTTTAATTCTCTAATTTTAGCCAAATTCCCTATCACACTTAAAATAACCATTTTATAATAATATAACAACATGACCACTTAGTGATCATTTAATATTCAATTTGATTGATTTATCTTTGCTTATTTTATATTGTATTTCAAAAACTTGCATTAGCCAGCATTGGTGCAAGGTTTTATGTTGTGTGGCTCAATTGGATCATTCTCATTGACCCAACTGATTATGTGTTTCCTTTAATTTCTTGATTCAATTTGAATTTTTAATAGAATAGGAGGTGCCAAAAATATAAAAAAAAATTGTGTGACTTGATTTTTAATATGAAAATTTCCAATTAACATTACCTCTTATCAAATTATGAGTTTTAAATATTTTATATTTTTTTGATTTTCCTCCTCCATATGTGTTCATAAAAAATAAACATGGGTGTTAAAGATGACCAACACAAGATATCCAACACTTAATAGTTAGAGAGTATAACTTAAAATTCAATACACCTAACGACTCCTAGGCTTGTACTTTAGAAAAGAGTTCCTTCTCTAAAATGACCCAAATGTGCCTTAAGTGAAATGAAATAGAAATGTGGGCATCATGGAAGATCTAGTTATGTGAAAAAAATTGATATAATGAGAATATGCTAGTAACTAACCACATAAATTGAGTATTTTGCTTCCAAAGTGACTACATAAAATAAGTGATTTGTAACTACATGGAAATGTAAGTGAAAACATGAAAATGAAACCCACATAAGTGAAAAATTATAAAATATGGTATTTATGTCACTATAAAATTCATACTAATGTAAAAATGTTTATCACAGACATAAATAATATGAATCATCCAAACATAAGAAGTAAAAAGATACCAAAAGATCATAATAAAACTAAGGTTGACTAATACATGATATAAAATGTCAAAAATAAAACAAAAGGTGCTACCAAAGATATAAAATGAATATTTAGGATAACTATAAATCATCCGAAAAGAGGGGGAAGCTAAAATACAAAAAAATAAAACATTAAGGTGCTACTAAATATCCATGAGGGAAAAAAAGGCTAACTATAAATCATCCCAAAAGAGGGAAAAAATAGACTATTGAAAAATAAAACTCAGAGTTGCTACCAAAGATCCATGAAAGAAATTAAGGTTGACTATAAATCACCCCAAAATAGGGGAAAATAAAATTTTTAAAAAATAAAACACAAAGGAGATACCAAATATCCCCAAGGAAAACCAAGTCCAACTGTAAATCATCCCAAAAATAGGGAAGCTAAAATGAAACCAAGGATTCTCAAAGACAATAATGATCAATTGAAACGTGTGATAAAAATATGTAAAGTAGAGAGTATGCTATAAATAAAGTATTTAAATTAAATATCATTTTATAATAAAGATATAACCAATGAGTATCACATATGCTAAAGGCAATAATATGAGATCAAATCATGTAAATAATTATGAAGGAAATTCCATGAAATAATGAAATATATACTCATATATGAAATGAAATATTTCTACATACATCATCAATAACATCTATCGTGTCTCACTATAATTTATATCTATCTCAAAAAATAGTTTCCTCTACCTTTTACTAGAGTCATGAAAGGACTACCTTATGAATGAGATCGAAAGAAAAAGTAGACACACTAGGAGGAGAATGTGGATTCTCTTAGTGAGAATAACATATAAAAGGAATATGAAATGCCACTTAGTATGAGATGGGAAACCCATACTCTAGTCTAAGAGGTGGATATAGACATAGGGGATGATACTTCTCTTTCCTAGGTTGTTCATGTGAATGCTGCTAGGGATCATGAGGCACGGGCTTCAAAAAATCTCTAAAATGCTACTAAATAACTCTATACTTATCCATAAAATGTATATAAAAATCATGAAAAATATAGTACACCTCCAATTTTTAAGGAATTATTAGGTGTAATATTTGGAGGTGACATCTTTAGTTGATGAATAAAATTAGCTAACTCAATATGAAGTACATCTAGATATTATAAAAAATCTAAAGAATTAGTTGAGGAAAGTGTATCAGCCTAGTGTAAATGAAAAATAATCTACTATCAAAGGATTAAAATGATAGACTATCCATGTTATGATTTTATCATTTTAACTTCTATTGTGATGTAAACATTTAGTGGGCCCTATACTTATAATTTGAACAACTAGAGCCCTGATAAAAGTCACAATATGCCTCATTTTCTAGAGATGGTGGGCATGGTATTAGAACTAACCTATGGGGAGGAACATAACACAATCTACTAGGAATTAAACTATATATATGATAATCATAATTAAAATTATTTGAATGTAAAGTATAAAAAAAATTCATGTATTGGATTGGTCATCTGCAGGCTCAGAAGTAGCATGATTTGGTTGTATTAGTGTAACTAACATTTCTTGAGGAATTGAATTCAAGGGAATAAAATATCTATTGAAAATATAAGTTCTAGTCATAGATATATCATCAGACATGCTTTGAAAAGTCTTTAAATAATTGGAACTACATATGTAATAGAAATCATCTTCATGTCAATCCTAACAACATCATCCAAATAAGGAATTGTGTCAAGAAAATATAAGTGAGCAAGAATTCTAGGTCAAAGAAGATGAAATAAATTAATGCTAGATGAAAACAAATAATTATTGTAAAAGAGTTGAAGTGAAAATTTGTAATGTATTATTTTTGCATCATTTGCTTGGCCATATCCAAATAATTAAGGGTCATATAAGGTGTAACCATAGTAAAAATAAATACCAGTGAGATCCAAAATAAGTGATTCAACCAGTATGTCACTATTATATTTGTTAGAATAAATATTCTCAGGGATGACCATAAAAGCAAAAAAATTATTAGTTGGCTTCTTGAAAAAATGGGGTCACAAGTAGGTGAGAATTAATCTATAATATTAGGAGGAAGGTATGATGTTTTTATTTTAAATATAGTATCATCAATATAATAATCATAAAAGTCAAGGATATTTGGTGGAATGTTTCCCATGAGATCAAGGTGACTACTATAATGTTGATTTGAATTGATGACATGGTTGAAATGTTGGTAGTCATAGAATGTTATGCTAGGTAAAGGTTCAAGGATAGGGATTTATAGACACCACATTATTATAATTATTTTAAATTCTAAGGGTTATTATCACCTTTTAACATATTTTATAGTAACAATGTAATGAAAATTCATGTATTGAAATGTAAAAGAGGATACAACCCTCATATGATCAATCCAAGGAAAACTGAGTAAAATATTATAAGATAGAGTAAATTTTAAGATCGTGACCTTAACCTTAATTTTAATAGGTGGTAGCATGATACGAATACATTTACATCATAATGAAGGCATTTTTATTTGTTCATGACCTTGGAATGTGCTATGGATAGACTTTAAATTGAATTTAGAATATCATAGGGTTTTAATGAAATCTAGATATGTGATAAAAGTGATATAACCTTTGTCAATCAAGGCTTGCTTGAATAAAATTTCACCTACTCGATCACTAATAATTAAATTAGGATTATCAAAAAAATTATTTTATTGATGATCATAAATGTGATAGGAAATTTAAGAGATAAATCCATATTTGTAGTGTGATTGACATGGATGCACATATTTTCACATTGATACATGACACTTTCCTCAAACATAGATAAAGTATCTTTTTGTCTAATAGGTTGTGGTTAAAGAATTTTCATGTAAAAAGAAGTTACATAAGTAAATTTATATGTGTTTGGGAAGTAATCAACAACTAAAAAAATTATTCTATGGGATCCCACTCATCAAGGAAATTGTAAGCTGAACTCAATAACAAAAGAGGGTGTAAGTTTAAAAACCAATTAGGTGTAGCTATAGATTAACTAGAACCTAAATAAATGTTAGTTTTATCTAAAATGTATGGACTCAACACTATTGGTACAATAGATGCAAGCTAAGGAAACCATACAGTTTTGGATGATGTAGTTGGTAACATAGACGTCTCAGAAATAGACTATATCACCCTAGTTAATATAGTAGAATCAAAATAGGGTAAAAATTAGATTTTATAAAGTTTACTAATGAATTTGGAGAAAAAAAATGGTCAAATAATATTTGGTTGGGGTGGTTGATATATTTAAAATAAAATTAGTCAAAGAAATAAACTATATTGAGATGGATGATATAGTTGGACCTAATCTGGAAATAAAATATCATATCAAGATGGTTGATAAAGTTAAAATGGTATTAAAATAAAAAATATTGTATCATGTTAGATGATATAGTTATAAACACAATAAACTATATCATGATATATGATACACTAGGATTGAAATGAAACTCTACCATTCTTATTGATACAATTTGGATATCTAAAAGCAAAGAAGTATTGATTTCATCAGATCCACTACTTGAAAAATGATGTGGAGGATAATTTGAATTGTTATATAAATAATATTATATTAATAAGGTGTAGGAGGAAATTAAGTTTGAGAATAATAAGGATCAATATAGTAAAAACCATGATTCATGTTGTTCATGTTTACCAAGGTTTTTGAATCATCAAAATAATGAGTATTCACTATTATTTTAAAAACATTAGTAAATGGTTGGGGAGAGGATTGAGGTTAATGATCAGTTTTCTAATTTTGGGCATGATTTAGAAGTGGGATGGAATATATGGTAAGGTGAGCACTGTATTTATGAAGTGATCCATGATTGACCTTATATTCATGATCTTTAGATACCTTATCATGAGATTTTTGGCAGTTTTTAGTAATAGCTTCATGTTTAAAGTTTGGACCAAGAAAATAATTAATGGATAAGTTTTTAAGTTGCTTACAATATTCATGATAATGATCCAAAATAAAATGGGACCAATAGTTTTTGGGGAATCATACCAATGTTTATTTGGATGGGAAAGATCATTATTTATATATGAGGATATAGGAAGACATTTCCTAATCTCATCAAGGTAATATTTTGATGGAGCCCACTAGTTGAACTTGTGAGGTATGAGGATGATAGAAAAGACTTATCCTTATAGGTGAGGAAAAAGTCACAAACTTTTAGATTCTTGGAGAATTGACATGTATGGTTCTTGTAGACAATAAAATTTAACCAATAAATGATTGAAAATGTTGTTCATTGACATCTTTACCTTATCCAACTAACCATTTTTATAATCATTTATCTATATGAAAGCCTTAAAAGTATTACAACTACTAAGAATATCTTCTATACTTCCCTAATTTATTCATATTCATCCCTAATCAACATATACTTCATTGTTATTCTAGTTTTAGAAGGGTCTATCCATTCTAGAAAAGTTATCACTAAGTAGATAAGGACTCACTATGCCCATATCCACTAATGTGGACTTGTATACAATGCTCTAACAATTAGGTTTACAAAATGACATGATTCTTAATATATTTCCTACACATAACAATAGGTCAATTATCAAATAAAATCAAAATATTATCTTATATGAGCACATCAAATGTCTCATTTGAAACCCTCAATAAATATATCTATCACTCTTTTTAAAAATAAATTTCAAAAGAGTTTATCTATTTATAAAAGATCCTTATTGTAATTCTTCATTGGCCAAGCTAACATTATTTTATTATAGGTCGAGGCTATTTTTTGTCAATAATTCTAATTAAATTTTCTATTTATTTTTATATGATCTTCCATAGACAGAAAAATATATTGAATCAAGGTCCACTTAGACTATGTAGGTAACACTCAGTTAAAAAGGGGTTTTCTAATGATATGTTAGCCATTCCCACATTCTCCATTCCCCCTAAGGAATTTGATCTTATTTGTTTATTTTTATAGGCTAGGGTTTTACTTTTGTAGGTGATCCAACCATCTAAATGGGATCTAAATAGAATTAGATAATATTCATACAAAAGTGAATCAATCCAAAATTTTAGATTTAGTGCATGGTCAATAAATATAAGTCACATTTGAAATCAATGATGCACTATGATCCTATCTGGCTACTGCAGACTTATCCAAAAATACAATGAGCCTATTTCAAATTCACATTATGTTTTTAGATTTTTATAATAAATATTATACAAACATCATTAGCTAATGAATAAAAAAGTTTTATTAAATTATTTTGTAAGGAAATATCTCTAACCCTAACCCTATATTCAATTTTTAACCATTTACAACTTCCTACAAATTATGTATGTCATTATATTTTTATAGTAGGTTGTTTTATTTATCTTCCTAGATATTATTTTAATTTTACATTACTTTAAAGTTAATTTCCTTTTCTAAATAATTTTAAGGGTAGTTTTTTTGGTGAACCCACCTTTATAATAAAACATTTCTTGTACTTTTTTTTTATCATAGGTTTTCTATTTAATTTTGTAAATTCTTGACACTGAAAGAATATAATCTCAACCTTAGATATTATCTATAACATAAGATTTCAAGATTTTTAACCTTGGAATAATCTAACACCAATTTTTTTATCTTGTCACCTCAAATAAATATCAACATCATGGCTCTTTATTTAAACCTTCGATTGGATTTTGTTGTCTCCTATACACAATTTTTTTTAATTCAATTTGGGTTTTCTTAGTTTAGAAAATGTGTTTTAACTATTTTAAAACTAATTAGCTAATGTTGTGAAGTTTACATGGTGTTTTTTTACATACATCATGTTATGAGGGGTTTACCCCAATAATCATAGCCATAATGTAGAGATAAATATAGATTTCAGTTTCTACTTACCTCATGATATATTGGAAACACATAGGATCCCCTTGTTTACACCAATAATAAACTATACCATCCATCTAATAATGTAGTTCACTAGTAAGTGGTTATCCACATGAATTTACTCTATCTTAACTTTGAAAATGGGTTTAGTGGGATATGGGCATGGTTCTACCTCCATAGTCAGTGCTATGAAATATTAGGTTGAAACTTTTTGATGGATGAGTAATTTTACTACAAAGTCCACAAGTAATTTAAAACCATTATAAATCTCCCTTTCATCCTTTATTTTTTATTTCACCATCATATTAGATCATATATAAGATTGATATATGTTTTATTCACAATATTACTTCTTTTACTTTATTTATATATCACTAAGATACATAAATCTAGTTTTCATTGTTATAATATCCAAAGTAATGCTCTACAATTTACTATACATACACCTCATAATGTTCATGTTATTAATCCTAGATGAGATAAAGATCCCCATATACCTTATCTTCCATTAGAAAAAGTTAATAAACTAAAAATATTTGATATACTAGATCAAATAAAGAATATTAGTGCTAAAGTTTCCCTCTTAAATATTTTGAAAATAACCCCAATATACAAGGATACACTATATGCAGATTTATATAGTTTTCTTTTGAAAAAAAAATTAACCTCCTTATGTAGCCTCTATACTTAATATTATAATATTGAGTGAGGAAAATATTTTATTTGAAAAGGAAGACCTTCCCCCATGTCATATTATCAAAAACTATTTACCCTTGTACATCCAAGTTTTTATGCAAAATAAAGTGGTAAAACATGTTCTCATTGATAATGGATCTAGTTTAAACATCTATAATATATCATTATTAAATTTATTAGTGATACATTGAAATTACCTTACCCATTCCGATATGAATATTTATGGATTTGATAATATTCCACATTAGGTACTTGGGAAAATTACATTGAATATCACCTTAGGCCCATATACACTTTCTATGGTATGTACAATTATGCCTAATGATATTAATTACAACTTGTTATTATGATGAATTGGATCAATGACATGAATTTTCTCCCTTATACCTTGCATGCATGTCTCAAATTTAGTTATCAAGGTTATATATATATATATATATATATATATATATATATATATATATATATATATATATATATATATATATATATATATATATATATATATATACATTCCCTTTAGATAAATAACCTTTTAAATATTGTGCCTTTGTGCACCCTATTGATCCTTATATTCCATATATGCAACCTTATTATTGGGACATATCAAAATTTAATCTAAAATTTGAGGTCCCTGTTATTTTAAAACACTTAGTTGATCCTTCTACTCCATCTAATCGATACATTTTTGGGCTTAAATATTTAAAAATATATAATTATATTATATAATAAGAAGTAGGCAAACATGATCAAGGTATTGGTGACCCTATTTTGCCTTTTAAAAATAAATGAAAAGGAGGCCTTAGTTATAATAATGAGTCTAATATTCATATACATAATATTACTAAGTAATTCCTAACATTTATACCCACTTCCAAAAATTAATATATGGTCATAATCAAGTCAAATAAATATCATAATTATCCTTAGTATATCCTGAGCTCATTGATGATTTTAGTTCCCTTGAAATTATAACATGGAATGAATTTTAAAATGATGAGTCTCTTTTATAATATCTTGGTACAGATGATGATCTCCATTATTTTCACCATAAGAAACATTTTACTTATGAAATTAATTCACATGCATATTTTGGAGAAAGTGATGATGTTATACCACAAACATAATTAGATGATCCTAGTATTATCCCTACTAATTAGTTTTTGGAAGATAAATCAATGTTAATTAATGATGAAATGTTTGAATACCAATTTAGCATTAAAAAGGATCCACAATCAGTATTATTGGCTACTGTGTTAAAATATGATGAAGTTAAATCTATTTGGTAAATTTTACATGATTACCCCAAACTGTTTGCATGGAAGTATAAATATTAGCCTAGTATTTAATCTAAGATAGCTATGCATAACATTGTTTTATATCCTAATTCCAAACCATTAAATCAAAAGTTAAGAAAAATTCATCCCAAATTTGTTTTATTAGTCAAAAGTGCAGTTTAACACTCTTAGATATAGTCTTTATTTTTGTTGTTGATTATCCTAAGTGGGTTTCCAATATTGTCTCAGTAACCAAGTCGAATGGGGACATTATATGTTGTATGAATTACCATGGTCTCAAAAAATATTATCCTAAATATGAGTTTCCACTAATGAACATATATATGATTGTGGGTTCCATGACAAGATATTAGATGCTATCCTTTATGTATATTTTTTATAAATAAACCAAATCAAGATTAATCTTGTATATCAAGAGAAGACATCATTTATCACATTGTGGGTAATTTTTTGTTATAATGTCATGCCATTTATATTAAAAGTTTTAGGATAAACATATAAAAAAGTCATGATCTATATTTTTCATGATTACATTCATAAAATAGTTGAAAATTATGTGGATGACTTATTAGAAAAATCCAAACATTGAAAAGATAATGCTATAGATTTATGTAAAATATTTTAAATATTGTGAAATTATAATATGCATTTAAACCCAAAAAAGTACATATTTGGATTAAAAACATGCAAGATATTGGGTTTTATTATCTCCCAAAGGCATCTATAAGTTGACCTAAGAAATAAAAATCTATAATTGATATGCCACCACCAATAAATCTTAAGTAACTTTGATGTTTACAAGGACACGATAAATCTATATGAGGCTTTGTGGATCAATTAGATGATAAAATAATACATTTTACATATTTACTTAAGAAATATAGTAAATTTGAATGGGATGAAACTTGTCCACAAAGGTTTGATGCACTTAAGGAATATATTCTAAATCCAAATGTATTTATGCCTCCTAGTCCAGATAAACCAAATTTATTATATATTTCAACTATTGATCATGACTTGTGTGCTTTAATTATGTAACATGATGATACTTATCATGAATGTGCCATGTATTATATTAGTTTCAAACTTATTTATTATGAGAATAACTATACTAACATTGAAAAGTTGTGTCTATCACTTGTTTTTGCTACCCAAAAGTCATGACATTATTTACTTCACAATGAGACTAATGTTATTACTAAAACAGATCCACTTCAATATCTTATGAAAAAAACAATCTATTAGGGTGAATTAAAAAAAATAATGTACTATATAAGGAATTAAACACATTGTTTCTCCATGGAATTTTTCCCTTTGTGGATTTAATTTGATTAGTAAGGTAAATTCTAAATACTTTGAATGTCATTAATTTATCATTACCGCTACTAAATATTTTATAAAATGGGTGGAAGCTATCCCTTTGAAGTCCATTGAGGGAGAAGATGTTTGCAATTTCATTTTTATGCATATAATGTCTCACTTTGGGCTAACTTTAGCAATTATAATAGATAATGACTCATCTTTTAAGAATAAAATAGTAAAAATATTTTACACTAAGTTATAATGGAATAATTTTATACTCGTTAATACCCACACATAAATGGGAAAGTAGAGGAAAATAATAAAATAATAATCTAAATCTAAAAAAATATTATTGAAAATCACAAAATGAATTGGCATAATCCGATTATTTACATTTGATGGGCATATTCTACAAGTATTCACACAACAAAAAAGTCCACTCCCTAATCTCTTGTTTATGGAATAAAATCATTGTTCCCTCTCAAAATAGAATTAACTTATTTACATGTGTTATTGAAGGACATTATAAAAGATAATGAATATCAATAAAAACATATATACAAACTATAAATTCTTGATAACAAATGTATACAAACTCTTGAACATTTAAAAGTTTATCAAGAATAAATTACAAGGGAATATGGAAATAAAGTTTATGATAGATAATTTCACATCAGTGATCTATTATTCAAATAAAATTAAAAGAATAATAATGTTGATAAGGAAAACAAAAATAAATTCAAGCCAAATTAGTTGGCATAATTTGTAGTTATTAAAAAGATTGGCCTTGGAGTTTTTTTGCCTAACTATGTTTGAGGGAAAAAATATTAAGATTCCTACAAATATCATACACTAATGTCACTATTATAGACACTTAATTTTGGCCACTTTCATGCCTAAACTAGGATTCAGTTCAATTTATACCAAAAAACACATTTCAAGTCTAGAAATCACCTAAATTTCCTAATTTCATCCACATAAGGGATGTAATTACCCAAAAATGTGGCAAGGTTAGCTTTTTGGGTGTATTACCCTATATGCATCACTAACCTAGTTCAGTTCTAACCCTAGTCAAGCTATGATCTATTGATTTGATAATTTTGTCCTGTCAAGCTATTAAATAAAAACATTTAAAACAATTTCTAAATTCCAAAAAACACTAATCAAGACTAATTACATTGTAAATCTTAACTAACTTGATTAAATAAAAATTACAAATTAAATTAGTTAATTTCATTGACCAAAAAAGGTATTTCTAGCCAAATATGAAGTAAAGGTCAAATGAGATAATAAAGTGATTTATTATCTCCCAAATATTCAAAAATATGAGTCACACCTCACAAATATCTAAAATTGAGGTGTCAAGATTTCATGAGTGCCTTGACCCAACCCATAGTTAGAATGACTCAACCTAGGTTATTTTAGACTCAACCCAAGTTATAATTTAACCTAACCTACCTAGGGTTAGAGTTAGTTCTTTGAGATATAAATACAAGTGACCATACATTATTCCAACAAGATTTTGTGTGTAAGGTTATTTTGTTGGAATACCTCAATGAAGCCTTTGAGAGTAGTGTTATAATGCCCAATTTATGCCAAGCTTCACACCAAGCCATAAATGACTATTGGAGAGATGTCACCATGGTGGAAGAGCATTGATAGAAGACTCAAATCCTCATATGATGAGACAAACATCCTTATTCTAATAAGTAAACATCAAATTTGACAAAAGAGGTAAGAAATTTGAATTGTATTTATCTCTATATTGTGATCTTCATTAGACAGACTCATTATCTAATTAATAACATATTATTAAATATGCTTAACATTAATTGTCAACCTAGGGTGCATAGGCTTTTGAAGGATGTCAATACTATATATGCATTATTGATTCATAAGCTAAATTAATTTCTGGTTGTAGTAAAATTAACTTATAATGATTTCACCATATAGATATATAAGGAAATTATTATAATAGAATACAAAAATTCTTCACACTTATGAGTCACACATGCATCACACTTTATATAATCAAACTAGTAATGAAATCAATTCACAAAACACACTTTAATCTAATAAGGGCCAAGATCTTCACTGTAACTCCTTTTGAGGGGGCCTTCCTCATTTAGAACTAAATTCTAATACTTATATGAGAGACTTACAAAATATTCTTATAGAATCAACATTTTCATTACTCATATTTGTATCAATTAAAGATTACTATAGTAGATTATAATATTCATAAATCATAATGCAATTACTATCTATAATTCCATCATTACCAATATAATCTAGGTTTTACCATTAAATACATAAAGATGTTTATTAGCTTCAACCAAAAACACTAATCTAAGAAAGGTACAAAGACTTTGAAACTAACCTAGTCAACCTTTAGGTGGTTAGTAACTTAAAGTTACTTATTTTTAGGTATGACTAGGTAAAGGACAATATATGTTGTTCTGCTATTTTGCTTCTTTCCCTCTTTTCCATTGTCCTTTTCTTATTCATCCTTTGGTAGCACATCCAAGTTTCACTTCATGTGAGGGGTATATGCAGCTATTATGGAGGATCCTCTTCAATCATTTAATTTGTTTCTAATATAGTTAGATGTGTCCTTAAAAAACCAATTACTTATTATCACAACAATGTTTTGTTCTATGTAGTGGTTATAGGCTCCTATAGGTGAACACCTACAATTACTATGAGAAACCTATAATTGAAAACTTGTAGTTGTTTTGGGTAACTTATAGGTGTAAAACCTACAACTTGGTAGTTATTACAGGTAACATGTAGGTGGAAATCTTGGATCTTGGAAGTTACTACGGGCTGAAGGCCCCTTTCACTGTGGGCTTCTCTATAAGTGTTATGACCAAGCAAGATTTCTACAGTCTTATTATACCCTTAAAATGTTTGTTAAATATGGTTACATAATTATAATCCAATCAAAGAAAAAACATCATTAATCCATAACACAACATGTATATATTAATACACACATATGATCATTAATTCATTCATTCATTTACATAAGTCATGGATAGTTCTAGGGATTCATATGGAAAATGATATATAACTAGGTATCGATGAGGTTATAAAAGAAAAATTAGTGACCTCATCACACCCCCTACTTAACCTCTTGCTTGTCCTCGATAAAGCCTTCTCTGCATTTTGAATCCACAATATTTTTTGAAATCTAAGGGCTTAGTGTATCCCATCCCTTCAAAGATATAAAAAAATTTAACATCATCTATGATTTTCCACCTTTTCTTCTCTACTTATCTATCAGTTGGCACATTCCCTTCCCAATTAGGAATTGGGAACCAAAACATGGGTGGATGAAATATCAACCCCAACTAGCTTATCCTTATTTTTTTGAGAAGTTTAATGTACATATATACTATATATATTGCCTCTCTAAGGTTACAAGGGGAATAAGACTCTTTTATTTTTAGGTTAGTTGAAATTTCTACCCATCTATGCAAACAAGAAACAAACATTTTTTTTCCATGTCCCTCCATGAGGATCAAGTAGTGGTTATAGACCTCTACTTGTTTTTTTGTTACCCAAAGTCAATCCATTCATCTATTATAGCTTCTGAATCTATAGATTCACCCTAATCATGAGGGTAGCCTCTTTTTATTTCTCTTGATAGTCCTCTACTTATTTTTTATTCTTGTTTTATTGAGGATGTATGAAGTAAAGGCATTCAATTAGACATACCCTAGGTCTATATTAGGATTCCACTTTATATCATGTGGCACAACATACTAATGCATATAAAACTCACTCAATTATACCTGAGAATCAAGATCAACATGCCTATAGACCTCAAAGAAAGACTTAGGATCACATACCATGTAGGATTAATCACTGTATATTCTATCATATTTGAATATGAGCCACATTTCCTCTAAGTATACAACATATACCCTAGAGGGTGATTTGCATTCCATTAATATCTCAGAGGTCTCATGCATGTTAGTGATTGTAATCATAGCCTTTTTTAGTCTTTCTTTTAAATCTTCCTACTGCTCCCTTGATTCAACATATAATTTAAACCTTTGTATCAATTTCTTATGATAAGTTTCATCAT
Organism: Torreya grandis; assembly: GCA_037957365.1. Taxonomy (NCBI): domain Eukaryota; kingdom Viridiplantae; phylum Streptophyta; class Pinopsida; order Cupressales; family Taxaceae; genus Torreya; species Torreya grandis. The sequence continues at coordinate 1,456,434 of JARHVA010001529.1, forward strand.
TGTTGAACTTTTCCTCAAGAAAATTCAAAAGGTCATTAGTTTCTACTGGCTTAGTAGTTGAAAGGTCTACATCAATCACTTTTTCTACTGTAGGTACTTTTATAGTGTTCAATGCAAGAAAAAACCTATTATATAAAGGTACTAAAGCTAGAACATTATCTACTATAAGTTCTTCTAGGGGTACACTAATGCCATATGTAAGTAAAGTGGATGAAGCTACTGTAGGCACTTATAAGTGAGTTTTTGCAAGGTCTTCCAATGTCCTTTCCTTGCTTGACTCTTCCCATAGATGGATCTATAAATTTTTCTACCCCTAAAAGTGTTTCTAAGCCTATCTTGCCTTTTAACTCTATAATTTTATTCCTCAACCTATATATCTCTTTCATGGCTTGTTTTAATGTTTGGAACTCCTGGTCATGAGGAACTGTGTGTTGCTCTACTATTTATTTTATGGTCCTTTTTTCAAGTAATTCTTCTTCTTTTATAGGCTGATCTAACATTCTTATTTATTCTTTTGTATACCCTATTTGTTTGAGTAGATCCATGTCTTCTTTTATAAATCTAGGTTTCTTAGGTGACTACATTTCCTCTTCCCTTGTATACTCTTCTTTAGTATAGCATTTTACTATTTCAAATCTATCAAAGGTCTTACAAATTTTGGGCTCCTTCATCCCTTCATCCTCGCTAATGTTTATAAGTGAGGATGTTATGGTTGTATTTTGTATTTTAATTCTATGAGACCTCCTAAGAAGAGGTCTCTTTCTCTTTGATATAGAGGGATTATTCCTTTCAGTCTTATTTTTCTTTTGAGGAGTGGGAGCTATTGAAACCTAATCTTCATATGTAGCTGGTGATGGAAGAACTTATTACTAAGGATCAAGTTTTGTGGTATCCCTTTCTTCTTGTACAACTAGTGATATAAGAACTTCTTCTCCTTCTAAAGGAGCCATAGTGGGAGACTCTACTTTTTGTGATGAAACTGCAAGAGAAGGAATATGCTACCCAATTTGTTTTGGTAGACTTTTATCCTTCATGTCCTTAGGAGGTAGCACTAATTTTATTCATCTTATCCCACCCTTAGAAAATACAAGTGAAACTTGAGTAGCTACAAGATGGCTATTTTTACAAGTTCCTGTAATATCCTCTTGTGTTATTTACTAGACTTGTTCCTTGGGATATTCACCCTCATTAAATTCCTCCTTTTACCAAGGTTCACTAGTCCTTAGTGTTAGATATTGTTCTCAAGTAAGGTCAGGTCTAGTATTTATTACTCCTTATTTAACTAGCAACCAAATCAAGAAATGATGAGATAAGGATTTCTCTACCCCAATTTGGTATTTTTTAGATATTTTCTTTAGGATATTTGACAAGTGGTTTAGGACACTAATAGTCTTACCATGCCTTAAATGATTTAGAAATTCAAATTAGAGAGTATAGATCAAAGAGTATCTTCCTTCACATGTTAGATATTTGATGATATATGAGGCCACTTCCATCTAGATTGAGGGTAGACTCAGTCTCTACACATCCATTCTTTAACACTAGCCTTTCATTGTCTTAATAGAACTATTGTCTAGTTAGTTAACTATTAGGTTTCTCTTCTCAATTTTCTCCTATTCTTGGCAACCCAGTAGCTTGGCTTACCAATTCTTCTATAACTAAAAATTTGATGCCAAATACTATCACCTATTATCTTGTATAAGTATTTACAAATTATTTAGTGAGAGGTTTTGAAAAATGTAGTTTCTCAAAATAGGTAGCCCATCCAACCTTGCTAAAGATGGCCCAGCTATCAGTGTCTCCTTGAAAGTACTTATGATCTAAGGGTTCCCTTCTCATTACTAAACCTCCCATTGTAAGTAGTTTATCCTTGTGTCAAATTTTTCAATAGATATTTCTTCAAAACTCTCAATTTTAACTTGAAATTTTTGCCTGTAGTGAAGCAAGTTTCTTCACTAATGTCAGTTTTAGTTTTAGGGTGCAACACTATATTTCTTAGGTATTTTTTATTGAATGAGCTATGGTCTCAAATTGGAATAAAATTGATTATTTTTCCCTATTGAATAGTGATCTAGTTATGGCATAATCATGATTTTTCAATCCACATGCATAGATTATCTTGGAGTGCATATGATTTATTTCTCATAACATTCTTCCCCCCATGTGAAGTGTCACTTATCCCCAAGTGATGTGGTACGTTTAAAATGTAAAGAGATATGATGGGGTTATTATGAGGGTGTGAGTGGTGATCTAGAATAACTCATGACAAGACTCAATAAATGATTTTTTAATGATTATATATATTTTTTAATATAATGCATGCTATATTAACAAATAGAGTTATTTTTTATAAATAAAAGATACACCATACCATTCCTAGGGTTGCAACATAGGATATTTACATGTGAGTGTTTACTAGAATATAAGCTTAGCTTGTTATTTTCTCATATGATTATTACCATGATAGTCATGATTATATTGTATTATTACCCTTGGGTAATTATGTGATAACAATATCTTATCCTTCAATTAAACCCTCAGTAACCTGCATGCAATCATGATGACCTATAAAGGATTAGAGTAGTGGTCTTGTAGTGGTATGAGAGACTATTTTCATTCTTCCACAAGATGGTTACTATATATTTTTGTTTGTTATCTAAGTTAGATCCATTATAAACATGGAGGAGGAAGGGTGATGGCATTTGTTGTTCTTGATCTCCTTTGCATGAGCCTATTGATGGCTTGTTTCTCTTTTGTCTTACTCCCAATGAATGATAATGTTTGCTAATGAAATATTTTTTTAGTGCATTTTTTATTTAGCAATCAACTAGTTTATCAAACTTGGGACTTGTGCTCTAAAAAAAAAGATCCCATATCTTTCTCATTCACAGAGTGAAATTATTTTCCATGAAGTGACCAAAAGTTGAGAATGGTTTTTTATGTCCCTGTAGCCATAAATTTTGGTTTGAAACACTCCAAATGGAGATTGGAAGTATATGATTTTATTCTATCACTTAATTTATTATTCAGGGGTATGGTCATTCCTTAGTAATGTTTGAAGTTTCTACTCTAATCTTCCTTCACTCCTCTAGTTTGTCTGGTATTTTCCATGAATTTCTTAATAGCCTATAACCAAATCCATAGCTCATAGTTTGTAAACCTACATCTATTGGAGAGGTGTATATAGGGGTTATGATTTACCTATAATAACTATAGGTTAAGCCCGTAGACACTACAGATTTATGTGCAGTGATGATGAAGGTGCCCATAGCAACTACAAAATAGCCCATAACAACTAGAGGAATTCCTTCATTGACAAAGGTGCATGTAGAAAAGGTAAGGGTACTTGTAATAACTATATAAAATTAATGTTACCTATGGAAGTTATGAAGATTCCCTCAATAGCTCCAAGGGTACCTGATAGTCCCCTTTTCCCAAAGTTATTTCTTATTCATAGCAACTATAAGTTGGACCTGTAGTTACTAAAGATTGAGGCTAGAAGCAACTAGAAAGAAAGATGTGTTATAGGAAGATGAAATTTTTTTCTCAAAATAATTCCATGTTATTCATTTTTTGTTTTTAACCTAAAATAGCCAGCAAGTTGGTTTTCTATTTATGCCCTTTTTATAGTTTTGGGTAGCTAACAAGCTGATTTTCTCCCTAAAAACTACCAATAATGCCTAAAAAGGTTTTCATTATTAGATTTTGTTGTATTATTCTAGCTACTAACTATAGTAGAATGTTTATTTTGGGTCCTTACAATGTTAGTTGTGAGTTTAACTAGTCAAGGACTATATTAAGATCTTAGTCTTCATGTCAGAGGAGGGTTATAATGTTATCCTTCTTCATCTACTTATTAGTTGGTTCTCTTTGTGGATGGTGAGATATCATGTTGATCCAGAACATTATTAAATCCATTTTGTAATTGCTTACATATCTACTTAGTAAATTCCTCTTGAGTGAGTGGATTTTTATATAATTTTAGCCTATTGCCATTGACTATTAGATGGAATATTAATAGATCAATGGTTTGGAGTTGCACTGCTCCATTATCATGAAAATGCTCAATCTCAAATAGACCAAGACATTTGGTCTAGAGTTTGACCTTATGATCCTTGTATTTTGAATCACAAAGAATGGTCCAATATCCTACATTGAAATTCCATCTTAATATACCTGACATGCCATCTAATTCATAGTTATTGTACAAGTTCTATGTTCTATAGTGTTGAATGTCTATATTCATCTAAGGCATTAAGTTGCATAAATCTTTCTTTTTGTGCTTCAGATATGCCCATCCTAAGTTTTAGTGTTGTCTATAGGGTCTTGTACTCAACTTTAATTGGAAATATAGTTTTTTACCATAGACCAACTCATATGGGGTGAAACCTATAGTGGTATTCCATATGATTTTGTATGCCCAAATAGCTTCAAAAGTCTAGCCTTCCAATCCTTATGGGACATACTAATAGTCTTGGTCAAAATATTTTATAAATTCTTATTAGTGACTTCCACCTATCTATTAGACTATGGATGATATGGATTTAATTTCTTGTGCCCAATCTTATATTATTGGACTAGGTCAGTAATTAAACTAGCAGTAAATTATGGTCATTGATCAATGACTATTTCTTATGGCACACCATATCTTGTGAATATTTTTTCATAGAGGAAAGTTACCACCTTTTCATCCATAGCATGTGTAAGAGCCTTTACTTCCACCCATTTAGTGACATAATTAGTACATATAAGTATGTAATCTTTATTGTTTGATTTTGGATCAAAAGGTTGTACAAAATCTAGGCCCCATTTGTCAAATGGTTCAAGCACCATTTGAGGCTACAATGGTATCTCATCTAAATGTGTGGGTCTCCCCATACATTGACATATGTCATAATGAGATGTATACCTTATTACATCTTGATGGATGAAGGGCCAATAATACCCTATATTCAAAAAAATTATTATTGTATGCTTGGCTAAAAAGTGCCCTCCACAAGGTTCATCATGGTAAGCTTTGAGTATTTCTAGAACTTCATCATCTCTGAGACATATTTTGATGATGGAGTCAGGCCCAATATAGAAAAGGATCTAGAAATCTAGGAATACCTACCACTTTTTTGAATCAAAGCTCTTTTTTATTTAGGAAGAAAGTGTTGTGGAAGTAGCACTGTTACAAGGTAGTTAGCAATATGAACATAACAAGGTGTGATAAGGGTGAGGGAGAATAGGTGATCATCTAAAAATGAGTCATCCATTATGATATTATCTTGAGGAAATTGTATTCATGATAGGAATTCAACCATGACATTATCCTTACCAGGTTTATCTATAATAGTTAGATCAAATTCTTGTAATAAGATCAACTATCTTATCACTCTGCTTAGGATAGCTAGTTTGTTCATAAGGTATCTAATGGCTGCATGGTATATATGAACAAAGGATTGGTACCTTGTTATGTAGTGATGAATTTTTTTGATAGAATAAACTAATACCAATAACTATTTTTTAGTGATCATGTAATTTAATTCTATTGTCTGTAGGTTCTTGGTTATGAAATATATGGCATAGTTGAGTGCTTCTTATTTTTAGCCTATCACAACTTCCAAGGTAGAATTTGAAACATATATGTGTATATATAAGGGAATCTTCCAATTAGGACTATGAAAAAATGAGGTGATGGTCAATAATTCATTCAATTTCTTGAAGGTTACATCATAGGTAGGAGTCCATATGAATTCATCATCTTTAGTCAGGAGAGTAAATAATGGTGCTACTACTTTTCTGAAATTGTTCATAAATATTGTATAATAACCAACATGTCCTATAAAACTCCTAACATCCTTCTATTTTTTTATCTCTAAGCATATTTTTATTATGCTAATTTTTGTAGGGTCAACATTGATTCCTTTAGTAGATACATGGTGTCCTAGGACAATGCCTTTTGTCATTAGCATGTAGCATTTCTTATGGCTTAAAGACAAATGACTCTCTTGATGAAATTGTATTACTTTCTTTAGGTTCTTCAGACATTCATCAAATGTTTCTCCATAGACAGTGAATTTTTCCATGTATATTTATACACATTCATTAGCTAGATCTAAAAAGATACTCAAGACAGCCCTCTAGAATGTTGTAAGAGCACTGCACAACCCAAAAGGTAATAAAACATAATCATAAGTACCCCAGAGATAAATGAAGGTGGTCTTCTCATGATCATTAGGAGCAATTCTAATCTAGTTGTAACCACTGAAGCCATCTAGAAAGGTAAAATATTTTTTCCTGTTAGTGTGTCCAACACCTGATTAATGAATGGTAGAGAAAAATTATCCTTTATGGTTATTGTATTAAGTTCCCTGTAATATATGCAAACATGCCACTCTCCATTTTTATTTGGTAAAATTACCAATGGTAAAACTTATTCACTATTTGAGATGGGTTATATAAATCCAATGGCCAATAATTTCTATAGTTCCACTTTGACTATTTATCTAAGAGTTGGATTCATCATACATTGTGGTTATTTGATTGGTTGGCACTCATATTTTATATAGATGTGACGTGTGCATGTTTTTAGGATAATTCCTTGCATATCTTCATAATCCCATAAAAATTATGTTAGTTTACATGCATTATGTTGACTATGTGCATTTCCTCATTTGACTCAAACTTGTTATTAATAAGCAATGTTTTTCTTTGAGAGATTTCAATTTTATTTATGAGTGCTTTCATCATTTCTAAAATATTAATGGATCTAGTTTGGCTGAAGATATGAGGTAGTAGTTGATGGAATGTTTCCTGTATAGATGAAATAGATTTATCTTCTACCAAGAGGTTGGAAAATGTACACTTTACACATTTTAGGTTATTGGTATCTTTAGGATTAATTTGGTAATTATTCTAGAGAACTTTTGAGAGAATTGTATCTTCCTCTTTATTATCCAAGGTACATGCATGATTTATGGTTAATATAGGAATCAAGGGAGGTTGGTCTACCTCATCTTCTTTAACCCATAATATATTCTTTGGTTATGAGGATGGTTATGCTAGAGGATAGAGGACCAACTTCTTAGTGTGGTTGCCATTGAATATCAACATGTTACCTAATGTGTAGCTAATGAAGGCATCTATTGTGACAAGTAAAGGCCATCTTAAGAAGAGAGGGTATCCACCCAAATTAGACTTTGATTGTAGCATAATGAAATCTATAGGATACTCCTAATAATCTACAATAATTACAATATCTTCAATGACTCCTTATGGTCTAACTGTAGATCTATTAGCCATTTATAGAATTGTAGATGTGAGATGAATATTATTGATCTATAAATTTTTTATGGTTTCAATTGTCATTACATTTATTATATCCCCCATATCTATCAATGTATTGGATAATTTCTAGTCATGGATCTAAACTATTTCTACTAGGCATCCTAGATCTAAATATTTCTTTGGTAAGTTATTTCCTAGCATAAGTCTACCAACTAGCCAATCACATGTACTATCTTGGGATCCTTCTTCTTCCTTCTAGGTTTATGTAGACATATCTCTCTCCTAGCTTTAGAATATATGGGCACATCCTTGATGGCCTAGAAGAGAATAATTTTAACATAGATATTCTTGACCTACCCTATGAAGTCAAATTTAGGTTCAATTATGGGTACTAAAGGCTAAGATGTTTTAGAAATGATGGGGTTGCTTCATCAGTGAATTTATTTACTAGTTTAAAAAGTTTATAGTGATAAATGTGGGTTTCCATGATCTTATAGATATTTTTGTGTTGTCTCCATTATTATGGGTAGGGTTGGGGGTGGTATAACTCTTCCTAAAGAAAGGTGAACTTCATTGATGTTCATTGTATATGATAGGTACTTAACATGTTCAGTATTGAATGTCAGTTTCACCAACTTATTTTTAGGATTTTATATGGGTTTGGTAGGGAGATGATTAGGCTTGGGTGTAGCTTGTGTCTTAGGTATAAGAGTAGGAGGTTTTTATTACTATTGTGGAGGGAATCCTCCCTAATAGTTTTCCTAAGGCTATTTCCACTAGTTTTTTAGGGGTGGGCCTTAGGTTGGTTGCCAAGCTTGTATCCAAGGTGGGGATACATTTTGTGGAGGATATTAGGAGTTGGAAGGGTGACTTATCTGAGGTGACTACCATCTAGGATTAAGAGGTGGAATTTTCATCCATATACTAGTCTAATTTGGAGTAGTACTTGAAAATTATGAATTGAAAAAGGTAGAATTTTTAATAGGTGGATTTTATCCCATACCTAGATAAGCTGGTCATTGAATCCATGGTTTTCTTTGTGAAATATATAAACTTATTCCCCATCTCATCCTACAACATGTAACTCTACTATTTATAGTTCTTCATCTAAGATGTTAGGTACTTTACATTGAACCTCATGACACCTACAATCTATCTTCTTCTTAAAATATAGATAATAGACTGTCAAAACTTAATCCAAGGTTAATTTATTTTGCCTTGTGTGTAGATTATATAGTTGGGTGGCCAATTTATGAATGATATCATATTTCATGTCTTGTAAAAAGTTACTAACTTTAGATTGTGATAGGCCACTTGCAGCTACTAGTGGAAGCTTGTTGCCTTGGACTTTATTTATGGCAAACCAGGAATACTTTTTGCTTAGCTCTTTTATTTTAGTGAATTCCATTTAGGAGATATCTCCCCCACTCATTAGGTCTAAGTCTTCCAGATAATATTCTTTGAATCCTTTTAGGAAGATGAGTTTTAGAGGTTCTTCTCCCAGTGTATTTTGCTTCAATTTCTATACACAAAACATGAATCATTCAACATAGTCTTCCAAGGATTCATCCTCTTCTTAAGTCATCCTAAAGATGTTTTTTTTATAATTTATTCCTCACCCATACTCATGATACTTAACTAGAAAAATCTTTATCATATCTTCCTAATTTTGGATTGAATTACTACCCAGTCCTATGAAATAGTGAAGCATTGAGTCTTTGAGGGTGGTAGGAAAAAGTTTCAATTTATATGCATCCTACCTATAGCCATATCTTCTAAAGAGGATATCAAATTCAAAAAAAAAAAAAAAATCTAGGTATTCTGATGATATACCTATGAAATTGGGCAAGATTGAGAGTAGGATATTTTTCATTTGTATTACATCCATTGCATCTGGAATAGGAAATTCAAAAGTAACTATGTTTGGATCCCTATTATCATCTATAAATTCTTCTCCATTCATGATGGCTTTTCTTATGATATGAATATCAAAGGTACTTAGGATCACATCCTCAAATTATATTTTAATCCCTTGGTCAACATGATAGTAGACATTTATTTGTTGGTCCATAGTCTTTTTACCAGATGAAAAGTTTGAAGACTCTCCTGAGCTTTCTTTGATTTTTTCAACAAATCTTTGTTGAAATGTTATTTTGATGTTACTTCCTAGAGTGTTTGGTTCATGTATTTATTCCCATTAATTTCTCTTTACTAACTCAGCTAATGCTTCCTCTATTTTTTTTCCTTTTTAAAATCTAATAGTACTTTTACAAGCTGCCTCCTTCGATTTGTAGTGTTGCCTTCTTCAAAAGCCCTCTAAATTATTGTATATCTTTCAACAAGATTCTTAGTTATTGCAAGTAATTTTGGTTCTTTCCTAGTAGAAACTTGTGTCTGGTTTCATAGGAATCTCCCTCAAGAGTCTCTTTCTCTCTACATAAATGTTGAGCCACTCCTTTAGCTATCCTGTCCCTTCTTGCATAGGGTTATTTTTTTTTGTTTTAGGGTTTGTTTCAAAATAAGCAGAAAAAAATGAAAAAATGAAAAAAATGAAGGAATGTGAAAATCAAAACAATGTAAATTGAAATTTTATCTCTAAAAAGTAGTAAAGTTATCTAATTAAAGTAGGAAATAAAAATAGGAAAGTTACTCTAGAAACTAGGAAATGAAACAGTAAAGTTACTCTAGAAAGCAAAAATGAAAGTAGTAAAGTTACTCTAGAAAGCAAAAAATGAAAGAAGTAAAGTTACTCTAGAAAGCAAAAATAAAAGAAATAATTGGCCAAACTTACTACACAATTAATACCAGATTCTTAAATCTATTTAAAATTAATTGTCAACTTAGGGTACGTAAGCTTTTGAAGGATGTCAACACTATATATGCATTATTGATTCATAGGCTAATTTAATTACTGGTTGTAGTAATATAAACTTATATTAATTTCACCATATAGATATACATGTAAATTATTATAATATAATGTAGAAATTTTTCACACTTATGATTCACACATGCATCATACTATATATAATCAAACTAGTAATGAAATCAATTCACACAATAAACTTTAATCTAAAAAGGGTTAGGATCTTCACTTCAATTCCTTTTGAAGGGGCTCTCCTCATTCAGAACTAAGTTCCAATACTTCTTTGAGAGTCTTAAAAAATATTATTATAGAATCAACCTTTTAATTACTTAGATTTTTAGTAATTAAAGATTTCTATAGTAGATTACAATATTCAAATATCAAAATTCAATTAATATTTACAATTTCATCATTACCAATCTAATCTAGATTATTCCATTAAATAAATAAGGTAGTTTATTAGATTCAACCAAGAACACTAATCTAAGAAAGGTACAAATACTTTTCAACTAACCCAATCAACCTTTAGGTGGTTAGTAACTTAAAATTACTTGTTTTTAGGCCTAACTGGGTAAAGAACAATATATGTTATTATGTTGTTTTGCTTCTTTCTCTCTTTTCTATTTTCCTTGTCTTACTCAATCTTTGGTATCACATCCAAGTTTCACTTCTAGTGAGGGGTCTATAAAAATATTAAAGAGGATATTTTTCAATCATTTGATTTATTTCTAAGATAGCTAGATGTGTCCTTAAAAACTAATTACTTGTTATCATAGTAATATTTTATTCTGTGTAGTGGTTGTAGGATCTTATAGGTGAAAACCTATTGTTACTATAGGAAACCTATAGGTGAAAACCTAAAATTTCTATAAGTAACTTGTAGGTGGAAAGCCTATAGCTTGGTAGTTTCTATGGGCAACCTATAGGTGGAAAGCTTGTAGCTTGGCAGTTACTACAGGATGGAAGCCCCTTTTATTGCAGGCTTCTCTATAAATGTTTTGACCAAGCAAGATTCCTACAATATTATTCTACCCTTAAAATGTTTGTTAAATAAGTTTATACAAGTATAATCTAATCAAAGAAAAAACATTAGTAATTCATAATAGAACATGTATATATTAATGCACACATATAATCATTAATTCATTCATTTATTTACATAATTCATGGATAGTTCTAAGGATTTATATGGAAAAATATATATAAATGGGTATGGATGAGGTTATTAAAATAATAATTGGTGACCTCATCAATTTTTCTTAATGTGTAATGCTTTCCCTAGTTCTTATGAAAGAGTGTTTAGTCCTAGTGTATTGTTAAGGTTGATTTTTTATCATTTGGAATAACAAGGGACTAATTTACATATTTTTTACTCTTTGAACACATAAGATACATAGTGTCATGCTTGGTGGGACCATGTATCTTGTATGGCTAAGGATAATTATTTACAACTCTTAATTTTTCTAACAAATTCATTTAATACTATAATTTTATATTTTTAGCCTTAAAATTTATGCCATTCTATTTTTTGAGTAAATGGTGGCTTCACCTTGTGCAACAATGGCTTCACCATTTCCACATTTGTTTGTGATTTTTATTTTTGTAGAAATGGTGGCTTTGCAATGGTGATTTTAACCTAGTAAATTTTAGCTTTATAAAATCAGTGGCTTTGTTCCTATTGAATAACAATTTTGCAAGGTGAAATTACTCTCTGTTTTAATATTTTACTATTTATTTTAGTGGCTTCACCTGACCTAATTTGAAACTTCACCCTACTAACTAGTGGCTTCACCAAATTTGTTCTCTATCTATGTTTATAGGAAATCATCAACTTCTCCGTACTAAATGGTGGCTTTGCTCTATGTTTTTTCAAAACCTAAGAGTTTGAAATGAATTGTTTGTTTATTCACTTAATTTTTGGATTCTAAGAAAGAAAACCCCTAACATTTTATATGACATAAAGTGGAGAGAGATATAATTAAGCATAGTTAAAAACTCGTGTACATTTTTTGGGGTGCTTAAAATTCACTTAATCACACTTGTCTTTTAGCTTTTGACGTTTTTAATTTACAAGTGTAAACAAGGACAAGGGGCCAAAATTTCAAACACACTTTGATTTAGTGATATTAAAAGGAACACACACTTTAGTTAGAGCTCTTAAGAGCTTTTTCACTTTATGTTTGTTTTTTTTATTAACTAATTTTCAAAGTTTGTTAGGCTAGTTTCTTTATTTGTGGAAAACTAGAAGCTACTGCATGTATGCTCCCCCTGTCCCCTTTAGGTAACTTGGGTAACCAAAATAGCTTAGATTATTACCATTTTTTTAAAAATTTATGTTGAAAATAATGTTTTGTATGCTCTCCCCAAGCTCGAAGTGACTTGGGTGACCGAAAAATGACCTCTAAAGTCTTTCCAATTTATTTTCTTGCATTTGGATTATGGGTGGGATATCGCTTATCCCTCATAAGTTCTCTATGGGTGAATTGATATTGGGTTTCATATCCTAAAATCATACCAACCCCACTCCATAGTTGGGTATATAAATTAGGCAAAATTTTAGATGGGATAGTGGTGAATGGTTATCCTAACCATCCGAATGGGTACCCAATCCATGTGGTAGCTAGACATCAAAATTGATTAAGAAGTACATGGATGAATTCCTTATGAAAAATACTAGACCATTGCATAACAAGTTAGGTAGGTTAGACTCAAATGACATGATTATACCCTTATTTTAGTCACACTTGGGATAATTTAATACATATGAAATTTAGAGATTTTTAGTCAAAAACCCATTTGCCATAGAATTTCTTGCCATATGTGTAGTGCTCCTCTTTTTAATTTCATGCCATGTATAAATTCTTTAAATATATAGGGTGGCATAAAATCACTACCTACACCTATACTTTAATTTCTGGATTAACACTTAATTCCTCACAAATATTGGCATATTAGTGGAAACTTTGGTAAAAGCTATTAATACTCATGTTAGTTTTAGATATAGGATGAGCCATTAGTGATACTTTTATTTTATTTGATTTACATGTGTATTTTTAGACTTAAAATGTTTGTTTTTATTATAGCATCAAAAACAAATCTAGAACATCACATTATTTTTACACCATTTTAGCTGAGGAGGTGTCACTCTGCCCATTTTATGTCACACTTGTTACCTTGGATATTTATTCCTAAACCATTTTGTGTATCACTTGTTTAAATGGGGCATAATTATGCTACCCATTTTTTATTGAACATTTTCCTTGGATATTCTAGTCCAAAACCATTTACCATGATATTTGTTTGAAAGGAGTGTTGTTACACTACCAAAATCATTCGAATATCTTACTGTTTTTGAAACTAGGTTCCAATCTATTGTTATACCTCTCTTATTTTAAACATGTGGTTACACTACCCATTTTGCTTTATCCCCTTTTACCTTAGAACATTTGATTCTTTTTGCATTAAATTTGAAATTCAACCTTTGAAGTGTAAATCCTAAACTAATCAGGTTTACACAAAAACCTCATCTAATTTGGGCTTAGGTAGTCTACCTTTCTATGTTTGGATTGTGTTACTTTGGTTGATTTCCTATTTTATCTAAAAGACCCTTTTCCTAGACCTATTATTTTTTTTTTGTTTTTTTATCTTATTTAGAGCATCCTTTTGAGCTCGGTTGTTGCCACATGATTTGTTTAAAGTTTGATATCCTAAATTTTGATTGTCTTAGTTCTGTTGATCCAATAGTTTCTTGTGAATAAAATATTGAGTCCTAGTGAGCCAATTATTAAGTGTCATTTGATAAATTTACCTTAGTTTAGTTCATTTTCAAGTCCTTGTGTGGGTTTTTTATTTCTAATTCTAGCCTTTTTTTTACATTAGAATGATTATAATTGCCTTTAGGAAAATTATTTCTATCTTTTGATCCTAGTTTGCAATTGTTCTATTTTATTTAGACACTTTTATCACTAATTATAACCACCTTTGGGAAAATTAGTACATTATACATAGATGAGTTTGAGCCTTTGTGCTACTTTTGCCACTAATTATAACCACCTTTGGGCAAATCAGTATCATTTTGTTAGACTGGTCTCATGTTATTTTGTTCTACATTTTCCTAGTTTATTTTTTTATCCCTTTGTGCCTCTTTTACAAATCCAAAGGTCCTTTAATTTTAGACCTAAATTTTTTCTACCTTTATACCCTTTGTTTTTCATGTGACCTATACATGGATCTAAACATGCCTCACTACACATGTAGCATAACCATGTATAATCTAGGATATGATAAATTTATGACCAATAACCCTTTTATTCAAGAGTTATATAATAATTTAGCTTATGAGACTGAGCACTATCCATCTTATAACATCCCATATGTTTAACAAAGGCATGATCATTTGGCACAATATTTGGTAAATGTGCCTTCTTATCTAGTCCAAGAGTCAGAGAAAATGACATAGTACCTTACTCAAATAGTGCCTAACATTGAAAAACACCAACACCAAGAGCCCTACTATGTTATGATGTTAACACAAATGAGATATGATCTGTACTTGTTTAAACATAATTTTTGAGAAAAAAAGACAAAATGCTCATTAGAGTTATCAACATAGGGGCTAAATTTCTACCAGACTTCTTGTAGACACCTAAAACTAGCCACCAAAGGCCTTCGGATGGACTTTATATCAATTATTACCAACCATTGTAAATTAAGCATAATAATCCTTAAACATCCCAAATTTGCTTTTGCATCATTTGTTAAAGCTCAGAATCTCATTAAGACATTACTAGTTAGGGTATCCTACCATAAACAATAAAAAACTCTCACAGATTCATCTCTAATCATATTATTTAAATATAACATGCAATTTGGCCTATAGACATATTAAATAGGACAAGTGCACACATGAAATTAAATCAAATTCTAAAAATGCTAAAAATCCTAAGCAAAATTAATTAAATTTCTAAACTTAATTAACTGCCTAGTTGAATTTTCCATGAGCATTTAGTGAAATACTTAAAAAGGAAATTCAAAAATGCAAATATCCTAGTTTTTTCATAATTACCTTTTGTTAGTTGTCAAGCCTTTGTAAATATCTCAAAATATCTCACCCATACCTATTCATTGCAAATCATGAGCTTTTGACACCTTTTGACTCTATTGGGGTTAATTAACTCACTTCGGTTATGTTTGAACCCATTCCATGTCTAAATTACACCTTAACTCACCTTGAGTTAGTGTTAGTTCATAAGACTATAAATACAATCCATTGCCTGTTGAAGTTGTGAGAGTTTGGATAGAGTAAAGTTATAATGTAGTTTTTATATAAAGTTTCAAATTTATAGTGTTATAATGCCAAAATCACAAGACAAAGCCAACATCAATCCACAAGCCATGGTGCCAAGGAGATAACCAAGCTCCATTTCTAAAGAATCTTTAATCACAAACTGAGCAAGCCAAATAAAAAATCTTTTGGAGAATTCAAGGAAGGTAAAGAATTCATCATTCTTTGCATTTTAGTTGTGTTTTGAATTTTTTTGGTTCATTATGCTCCCCCTATGATCTAGGTCAGTAAGTTTTAGCATGTTAGTGTGTTTTTATTCAATTTTTTTGCTTGATTTAACACTTGATCTAACCTCCATTAGATTATTTGATAATAAATGGCATGTTTGATGAGACTTAAATGCATCCTACATACCAAAGAGACCAAGATACAACTAATAAATCTTCAAATGAATGCTTGAATATCTTCAATATTGAATTTTTATCTTTTTTTTTCATATTTTTTATTTTTGTGATAACTTGGATCTACATAGGGATCGACATCAGTTAGGCATAACCAGCATCAGTTCTGCCTAACCATCATTGATTTTGCCTAATTGATCTCAATTATAGGTGACTGTCATTAGTGAGGGTGTAGGGGAATATATGATTTATAAAACTTGCATTTTGAATCTTTTTAGAATTCTTACTAGTTATTTCTTGGTTTCATTGACCTTTATATTACCTATCTAACCATATCATTGCAAGTTTTTGAGGATTTTTTGTGCTAATCTTGGCTAACTAACATTTTTGGAATCATGTTTATTTTGCCTTCTATGTCATATGTGACTGATCTCAATCCTTATCAATTGGTATCAATTATTACTAGCCAAAATCATTTTTTTGGTAATCAACATCGATCACAGGGGATCAATATTAGTCTTTATTTTTAAAAAATAGGAAACCTGATATCTATATTTCCAAACATTGTTAGCTCATCATTTAAAGTGATTCAAAGTAGGAGGAAACTATCTAACCCTTATAGTTCCAAGGTGGGAATATAACGTTAATTTATAAGTTTATACTCATGAACATTTCATTTTGGGTGTTTAAAATGAAATTAGTTAACTCTTAAACACTTCATTTTCATGCCTAAAAAGAATGGTTAAGTCTTGAATATTTGGTTTTTGTGCTTAAAATGAACATAAGTGTTTTTGCTTAAGTTATTTTGTGCAAATTCTTACATGTTTTTAAAATAATCCAAGGGTCCAAATAACTTTATCAAATATCTCAATTTAGTGCCATAAATGAACACTTATATCACAATTTCATGAAAGTGTTTTTTTCTTATGTATATCTTTGTCTAAAAATAAGAGTGCATGTATGCTCTCCCCCTATCCTCTATATGGAACTTGGGTGACCAAAATAACCTTTTCACTTGTAATTTGTGCCTAGTCCAAGGTGTGGAATTTATTTTGTCTAGGCTCTCCCCAAAACCTATATGGTTTGGGTGATCTGAAAACAACATCTAAAGTCTTTTCATTTAGTCAATTAATTCATGCAATTTGGCTTGTGAAGGGGAGTTCATAGCTTCTTCACGAGTTCTTTAGGGAAGAATTGACCTAGGGTTTCATCTCCCGATAGTGTTTCAACCCAACTCCATGGTGGGGTATACAAATCAGGGCACATACACTATGAGAGACAGGGGTTGAGTGGCTAACCTCTTCTTTCATAAGAAAGACCCAAGTTAGGTCTGGTTAACCAGGGGATACCACTAAGCAATCCATAAATGGAATCACTATGAAAAGTAATATACACTTGCATATTAAGTTAACTAGTATGAAATAAATTTATGTGATGCATCTCTAACATTAATCACACTTGGGACCAATTTAGATGTTTAAAAACTATAGTTTTAGTCAACCCCATTTTAACAACCTTGTTAGTTTAGGGCTTGGGTTGATTTATTTAGTTATATTTGGTATTTTTCCTTTGATTACATGGTCTTTGAGTCTAAATATTTATTTTTTTATTCCCTGTCAAAATGATATGTTTTTCCACACTAGTCCATTGTTTGAGGAGGCATTATGCCATCCATTTGACATTCTAATTTTTCCTTAGACTTTGTATCAAAAATGTTGTGTGTCACTTGATTTAAATGGGTAATGTTACATTTCCAAAATCATTTCAAGTTTGTGCCTTGAAGTCTTTGAAATTAACCATTATTTATATCTTTAGAGAGTGATAATAGTGTTACACTATTCAAATCATTCCTTAGACTCATCTTCTCTTGTGTCTAGGTTTCACATTTGAAAATAAACCATGTATTCCTTTTTGGTCTTTGTCTAGTGAAATTATGCCATTAAATTTTGTCTATCTTGTTTTTTAAAAAGCTTGGTTTTCCTAAGTTTAGTTTTTAATAAACTTTGACAAGTTCAAATCCAAACATTGATTGATTTATGTTTAGGCCTTATCTACTTGGGGATTAGATACTGATATTTCTATTTTGGGTTAGGTAACTTAGGTTAATTTTTTACCCAAATTTGAAAACTATTTATTTGTACCATTATTTGGGAAAAAATAATCTATCTCCAAGTGATTTTTGTTTCATGCCTCAGACCAATTTGATCAAGTTCATGTCTAAAATCAGGTGCCTAGTCTATGTCAAAGTGTTTAAAGTTTGTTAGATTAAACCATATTTTTTATTAAATTCTATATTTTGACACTACATTTTTCTAAAATTCCTAGCATGTGATTTTGTTTGAGCCTATCTTTTGATGCCACATTTGGCCAAAAGACCTATCAACCTTTACTTTTTCTAGTTTAAACCTATTTATAACACTTTTAGACCTAAAGTTTAGAATTTTGTTTTTATTTCATCCACTTTACATTATTTTTATGAGACATTTAACATTATAAATTTGAAATTATACTATTTTATACCAAGTTTTGTCATAAACCATTTTGGAGATATAGCTCCATACCTTTGACCAACTTAAATAGAGTTTGAACCTTTTGTCTTTTTAGACATTGATTTTCAAAATTTGTAGAAGTATAATCCCCTTTGTCATGAGACATCCACCATTGATTTAACCATGTCTCATTATACACATAGTGGTGTTATGTACAACCCAGGATATGGAAATTTTATCACACAAGAATATTTTATTCAAGACCCTTATAGAGATGATGTTGTTTGTGACATGGTTCCTTATCCACCTTATAAAAATCAATCAATGGAGAAAATACAAGACCCTTTGGATCATTATTTGGTTAACATTCCTCCATACTCAAAGTAGGATCAATAATAAATGGCCCAATATTTAGCTAGCATACCTTTAGTTGTAGAAGAAGTCTAATAGTAACCCTACTACATTACAATGCCATCATCCTTTGACCCATACTTGTTTGATCATCAATTTATTGAGAATAAGGACGAAGTTTTAATTAGAGCCACAAAGTTAGGGGTTAAGTTTTGGTAGAGTTTCCCCATGAAAACTTTCCAAGTCTAGTAAAAGGGCCTTACAACATATCTTATAATCAAACTAATGAATATGCCTCTTATAGTAATCCTTATTCCATAGTAATGATTCCATATCAAGACCTTTGTATGCTTGTCATAGGAAAGTTCCTCTTGAAGTATCATTTCATTTAGATTCAGACATCATACCAAACATATTTGAATTTAGCATGTAACTTTAACAATATGACCATGTTAGACTCTCCTCTTATTGAGTTGGATCCTTCAACAGGAGTCTTAATTGAATTTATAGGTTAAAAGAGTTAGGGTATAGACCCATTAACATAAATCACTTTGGTATAACACATGTTAAATACCCAAACTATCAAAGAAGTATCTTCTGATTCTACATATAACAATGAGCCAAACATAGTGGATAATATACAAGTAACATCCAATCTAGACCAAAGTGGTGTAAATGCAAACACAACTAGTCAACAAAAAAAATATGCCTTTAGTCAACACCATGAGTGGTTCACAAACTTAGGGGATAGGGACTTCTACCTCCTAACCTCAAACAACTACCTATAATCCTCAACCAGCTACTTCTTCGAGTAACCAACTATAAGGATTAAGTAGTCAAGCAATGACTAGTGTCATGCCTCAAAAAAATATAATGAATGTTACTCTACCACAATAAGTGAAGAGTAACATTCCATAATAATGGTCACCATACAACATACCCATGTAACTAATGAAAAACATCTTGTAACCTCAATATGGGATAACTAATGTTCCACTTTGTCAGGTGGTGACAAACATACCTCTTTAATTGTAGACCAATGTGCTAATGCAAAACTAAACGATGTCTAATAAACAATGTGCAAGTATTGGTCAATGATAAATGCTAAATATCTAACATGCATCTACTTCCAAATAGGGGTTTATGAAACTAAGAGGCTCCAATGTTCCACAAGTACCATTTAAGAAATAATTGCCTTTTATGCCAAATGTGCCATAAGTTCAATGATAGGGCCTTGGTTCACAAGTTCTCCTTAATCATCAAGGTATGACTAGTCAAAATGAAGTCTCTATTCAACCTAAATAGGCATAGTAAAATCATATCCCTCTATTTCAATTTTAATTTCCCTAAATCTAGGCCCATATACCTAATCCTAACTAAAATACTATATAAAAATTCATGCAATTTTAATAATTACACCCTAATCTATGCATGCATATTCTTGGTCCATTCCTAAATCAAACCAATGTTCACTAAAAAATGCCTCCATTATACCCGATCGAAGTAACCCACTTTTGACCACCTAGCCTCCACCCCAAGCTAATGTTCCAACTCTTTTCCTCATAAAATAACTAAAAAAGATGAAGGACGTAATTGTTACCATCCAATCTAGGAAATAGAAAAAAAAATTCAAGTTAGATGATGTGTGTTCCTACCCCTTTAACATGGAATATATTCAAATACCATTTATTTCAAGGTATGACCCACCAAATTTCAATAAATATAAGGGGAAAGGTGGCCCCAAGGCCCATTTGACATAATTATTTGTTGCATGTCAACTAGTGGCTTACAATGATATTTACCTTTTACTATTGTTTCCAAGAAACCTAGCAAGACAAGTATAGGAATGGTTTATGAAATTATCTAAGAATTTAATATCTTATTTTGATGATATTTTAGACAAGTTTGTGTAATAGTTCTTTTACAATCTTGAGCATGAGATTTCATTGGTAGATTTGACACAAACTAAACATGAGGCTAGAGAAATCTTTGTGAGTTATCTATAGTAATGGAGATCCCTTGAAATAATATTTAACCATATTATACTAGACAAGTAACTATCCACTATGTTTACCAAGAATTTTCATAGTAAAATATCTTATCATTTGGAGCTATAGTGTGCACACACTTTCAAGGATATAATTGACAAAGTTTTGATGATTTAAAAATCCATTATTAACAAAGGGATCATTAAACTTATCTCAACTAATCAAAGTTATAATCAAAACTAGAACAATGGCCAAAATCAAAGACAAGTCTAAGCACAAACATCATAACTAGCACAAGCCAATAATTATTACAAACCCAAGCCATTCAATCATAACAAGAATGTTGTTGGCAATGGAGTAACAGAGTCACAACATGTCCAAATGTTGCAAAAACCATCTACTTATCCTATGTTGCATATGCAAATTACTCCTCACAAAAAACCCTTTCATCAAATGCGGTAACCTAGACGAACACATGTGTAACAACTTATGCCTTTGTAAACCCCTCCACTAAGAAAAAATGTGCCTACTCATTCTGTCTTTAGTGACCTTGGAAATCCCATTGAATATGTGTTTCAAAATATTATCATATATAATATAATTAATTGGTATCTTCTAAAACACTATCCTAAGGGCATTGATTATCTAAACTAATACAGGAAAAATGAAAACTATGAGTATCATCAGGTTAATGATCATAATTTATGATATTGTGTGTAAATTAAACATTTAATCAAGAATATGTTAGAAAATATAGAGATAACATTAGATCATGGAGCTTTCACATCGAATCATAACCTTGGTATCTATCAGAACCCTTTTCCATAACATAACAACCAATAAAAATAACAATAGTGGCTAGTACAACAATAACAATAGTATCAATAGCTAAGGTAAAACCAACAGAACTAACAAGATTATCAATATAACCAAGTATGTCAAATGAATGGATGGAACCAAGGTTATATTGATGCCAAAAACCAACATACATACCATGTATTTGTGCATGACTACAATAAGGTTATAGGCCATATTACAAGAGGTCATGTTAACACCATCTCCATTAATCCAATACTAAGTACCAATCAAATAAGACCATTATAATCATTCCCAATCAACCAACCCATTCTGATGATCCTTCCTTGACCTGGGACCACATACATGTGTACTATCAAGTAGGGATCCCCACTTTTAGACCTTATATTGATAACTCATCATTAGCCCATGACCACACACAAGTACACTAACAACTAAGACTTATCCTATCTAATCCCCCTCCACCTTAATTTTTTATTAATAATGGTATTGTATCTAATCCTAATTATGAAATCATAGCTCAACAATCAAAGATTACCATCTTAGGTCCACATCCATCTACCACTTCACCCATCCAACCAATTGTTCTGGCTAGGAACAAATAATTTACCATTGTACAATAAAATATGTTTGATATCATGGAACAATTTTAGAAGATGCCCACACAAATTTCCATTTTAGATTTGTTGCATATATCTACAATCCACAATAGCATATTAATATATTTATTTAGCTAATCCCAAGTTCCAAATGACATATCTGCAAATAAATTCCAAGATTTGGATGGACATTTAGCTCTAGGCCAACAATTAAACTTTGACTAAAGTGATATATCATCCCTCGGCCCTCTACACAATAATCCATTTTACATTTAAGTTGTCATAATGTAGAACAAATTGAAACATGTCCTAATAGATAATAGATCAGGCCTAAATATCATGTCTCTAAATCTCATCAATATTCTCAGGTATATGATAGCTGAGTTGTAGCCAAATATGATCACCATTAAGGCCTATGATAATGAAGAACTAGAATCATAAGGCACCATTAACTTACCAGTTATTATTGGTACCTTGACCCATGATACACTATGCTATGTGTTAGACCTTGATTTATCATATAACATGCTTTTGGGTAGATCTTGGATACATGAGATTCATGCAAACTATTCTACATTTCTCCAGTGTATCAATTTCCCCTATTATGATATGGATGTCATCGTCCATGGATATTTAAAACAATATGAACATTTTAAGCATTTGGAGGCTAAGTACCAAAATTATAACTACCATTTTGGATTGAATCTAATTAACAAGAAAGATAAGGGGAAATAAATACTTGTTGATTCACCAAATGCTAACTGCATTGACCTTGACACCCTTGATTCACTTTCCCACATGCCACCTCCTAAAATATCTCATCATTATACCATTTTGGCTAATTCCCTAGAATAATATTTTACTCACAACACCTTCCATATTTCCAAGCTTCCATAAAACCCCAAATCTTATGGAAGACCTAAATCCAAACCACCTTGTATAGAATGGTATGAAATGGAAAAGGCCACTTGCATAGTTTAGTACCTATTACTTTTATACTAGCCACCAGCCAAGAAAAGGAACCACTTGAAGGTGATGAGTCATGGCCGTATAATGATAAATTGGCCAAATTTTACATAAATTCCAAGTATTATATATCACATAGAATTATGGATATGTATGACTACAAAGGAGGCCTTGGGATAAATTAGTAGGGTCTGCTTGAGCCAATACCTATCACTCAGTATAAAGGAATGCATTATCTTGGATTTAAACTACCTGGGGGTGACTCCACATACCTTATTTTTGTTCTAATGCCAATGACTAGTGATAATGATGTTGATATCAAAATAGAGTTTGATCATAGCCTTTTTAATGACCTAGCCAACACTAATTTATTTGACACTAATGCCATTTGTACCCTTTGACTAGTTATTCAACATAATCCAATTATATTATATTATCCCTAACAGATAGACTAAGACCAATAAGAATTAACAATACCAATTGATGAGTTTTAAAATAATGAATCCTTCTATAATTTTCTTGGCATTAAGGATAATGTTTAGTTGGGAGACCACAAACAAGGGTTCTCAATCAAACTAGATCATGAAGCCTATTTTGGAGAATGGGTGAACACCCTTAGCCATAAATAATTAAATAAAACATTGGGGTCCTAAAGTGAAAACATCTTCAAGGCACTTTTGGACCAGGAAAATAGTAAAAAGAAAATCCAATCTAGTTGTCAAAACCTGTTTCAAGCACCATTAGACAGGGGTGTTCAATCTTCCTCAAACATATCTCAGGAGACCACTAATGATGAAATTTCCTATGGTTCTAAGTTTAATATTAAAGAACAAAAATATTTTGATTACATCATCCAAGATTTTCCAACTATATTTGTTACATGACCATCCCTCCGATTGGGGGATTTTGGTTCATCATACTTAGGATAACTTGAAGATCTAGTCCTAACAGAGGACTCTACTATTGCAAGTGAGTTCAAATACTTGTCAACCATTCTAGAATATGTTTCAACCCTTCTAGTAGAGGATACACCATAATTTAACATCGAGACTCCAAATAACCTGAAATGGATCAAATTAGGTGCACTCCTCACTAAGGAGGAACATGAAGTCTTTACAACCCCTTTGAGGGATTTTATTGATATATTTTCCTAGGCCTATTCTAACATGCCTTATTTGGACCCTAACTTGGTTATGCACCACCTTATGGTACATCTTGATGCCAAACCTATGAAAAAAAATTATACGAGATGCATCCTTTCATTACTATATTAGTAAAGAAAGTGTTGGAAAATCTCTTGGAAGAAAGATATATTAGGGAGGTCAACTACTAAAAGTGGATCTCTAATGTTGTACCTATCATCAAAAATCTAGAAGGAATCAAAATTTACATTGATTTTAGGGATATAAACAAAGCTTACCCCAAGGATGAATTTCTTCTACCAAACATTGACATGATTATTGAATCCAGTGGGTTATGAAATGCTTTCATTGATGGATGGATTCTCAAGATACAACCAAATCTGAATCATGCTAGAAGACCAACATAAAACAACATTCCCCACTTTTTGGGGAAAATTCTATTATTATTTTATGCCATTTGGTCTCAAAAATACTAGGTCCACCTACTAAAGATCTATGACCATCATATTTCATGATATGATGCATGACATTATGGAAGACTACATCGATGACATACTAGGTAAATCGAAGACCAAATCTGATCATATAGAAACACTGAGGAGGATATTTAAGTGAATTCATCAATACAACATTAGGTTCAACCCCAAGTGTGTTTATCAAGTTACTTTAGGAAAATTTCTTGGTTTCATTATGTCTCATTGAGGCATTAGAGTCGATCCAACAAAAGTATGAGCCATAATAAACATGTCATCACCAACCAATTTGAAGCACCTCCATAGTTTTTAGGGAAAGATACAATATATTAGATGTTCATATCTTAGTTAGATGAAAAATGACATCCCTTTACACACCTCCTGAATAAGGGCATGACATTTCATTGAGATGATGAATTCTAGAAAGATTTTTAGAAATTGAAAGACTATCTAGCAAATCTACCTATTTTATTGCCTCCTATGCTAGGAAAGTCATTCTTATTATATATGTCAGCCATAGATAAATCCTTGGGGGAACTATGGCCAAGTAATTCTCATCAAGTAACTCTAACTCTTACAGGTGAGCTACTCGATAGTCTTCATCATATAGTACATGCTTCAAATAGATGTGTAAATAAATAAACTCAACCTTGATACATTGTTCCCATAAATACTTGGCCATAGTTCTCATCATTTTCTTCTATCCCATTTCTTGGGAGAACTACATTTATCCTAAAATTTTTATTGGATATTACATCCATGAAACTATGTAGGTAATATCCACTTGCCTAATGCATATGGAGATAACTCAACCACACCCTTGCTTTTCTTTCATTCCCTTATTTTGTTTGTTTTTTATGTTTCCCTTTATTATCTAGGGGAAATGTTCATCATCTCATTTGAATCATGTTATTTTTACTAACATTTTGATTAACCATCATTTCTTTCATTTTATGTTTCTCTTCATTTTTCTTATCTTTCTTTTAGTTGTTTGTTTGTTTGTTTGTTTATTTTCTTATTTTTTTGGTTTCTTGTTGTGCCTTGATTTAGTCTATGTGCATTCATTAGGTGATTATTCATGCATTATTATTGAATCCATCCATATTCATGCATTAACATTGTAATCATGGGTGTTTATCATTGGTGCATTGTTTTCAAATGTTTATTAGATAATGTGTCAATTCCTATGCATATTTCAGCCAAGGCCTCATGGTGTTCTATCATGGTGCCTACCATCATGTGCTATAATAAAATAAGCTTGAGGAGTCTAAAAATAAATACAACAATGATATATATCTTTAACACCAATGAAATTCTTTATATAATCAAAATCATTTCCCAAACAAATTTATTAAATAATGAAAGAATTTTCCTCCTTACCAGTTCAGATGAGCATCTCCCTACTAATAGGTTGCCTAATTCATCTTTATCCTCTGTTCCAATTTTCCATCATCTTCCATATCATGTTTTCCACTATCAAAATACTAATGATTATACTACCTTTGGTCAAATCATTATAAACTATCCCACTTGCATTTTTAATTATTCTAATTATCTTTGGGCAAATCATTGTGTTTCCATCCATTTGAGGGTTGATGATTATAACCACATTTTGGCAAATAATTATCTTTATTTTCCCTAACTGGGGAATTTTTTCATTGTGATAATTCTTATTATTTCCTTTGGTAAAATAATTATCCTTATCCACCCAGCATGGGCATGTGTTTATCCTAACAATTATTATAACCACCTATGGGCAAAACATTATTTTCCCTTTTACTGATTATAACTGCCTTTGAGAAAATTAGTCTCTCATTACCCTAAGCCCTTTTCAATTATTATAACTACCTTTGGGAAAATAATTACCTTTTTTATCCCACCTATGGGTAAATCATCCTATTTATCTACCCTAACTAAGTTAGCTCCATATGTCATCGATTATAACCACCTATGAGAAAATCAGTCTCTTTCACCCCATTTCATCTTTTTGGTCCAATTATTTCTTACTTTCTAGGGATTGATTATTTCCCCCTTTCTAAATTCTCCCTTGAGGGGCTACCTATAGTTAATCCATTGCCATTGAAGTTGTAAGCATACATGACCTTTTCATCATTTGAGAAAATGTTACCATGCATATAGCTTGAAATGCCTTCTCAAACAAGGGCAAACTGTACACATCTAAAACTAGAAACCAAAGGCCTTTGATTTAATTTTAGTCTAATTCTTACCAACCATTGAAAATTAAGCCTAAGAATACCTACAATTTCTAAATTTTCTTGTGCATCATTTGTTAAATCTTAGAATCTCATTAAGACATTCCTAATTAGGGTATCCTACCATAAACAACAAAAAACTCTCACATATTTATCTTTAATCATACTACAACATCATAACATGTAATTCAACTTATAGACTTATTAAATGGGGCAAGTTCACACATGGAATTAAATCAATTCTTTAAAATGTTAAAAATCCTAAGTAGAATTAATTAAAATTCTAAACTTGATTAATTTCCTAGTTGAATTATCCATGAATAATTAATGAAATTCTAAAAAAGGAAATTCAAAAATGTAAATATCCTAACTTTTTCATAATTAACTTTTATGAGTTCTCAAGCCTTTACAACTATCACAAAATATCTCACCCATGCCTATTCATTGTAAATCATGAGATTTTGACACTTTTTAAATATACTAGGGTTAATTAACTAACTTAGGTTAGGTTTGAACCCATTTCATTTTTAAACTACCTCTTAACTCACCTTGAGTTGGGGTTAGTTCCTAAACCTATAAATACAAGCCATTACATATTAAAGTTATGAGAGCTTGGATAGAGTAAAGTTATAATGCCAATTTTATAGAAAGATTCAAATCTATAGTGTTATAATGCCAAAATCACAAGCCAAAGCCAACATCAAGCCACAAGCCATGATGCCAAGGAGAGAAGGAGATAGCCAAACTCCATTGCCAAAGACTCTTTGAGCACAAACTGAGCAAGCCACACAATAAATCTTTTGGAACATTCAAGGAAGGTAAGGAATTTATCATTACTTAAATGTTAGTTGTGTTTTCAATTGGTTTTTTTCATTATGCTACCATATGATCTATGTAAGTAATTGTTAGCATGTTAGTGTTTTTTTATTCAAGTTTTGTTACTTGTTCTAACACTTGATCTAACCTCCCTTCTTGGATTCCTTGATCACACTTCCCACATGAATTTCTGAGAAGTTTAGTTAAACTCCTAGTAATGCACCTCAAATTCAGCCATTCGAATATGCATCAACTAGTTATAGTCATGATCTCATTCAAATTCCACAACAAGATGAAAATACATTTGAAAAAGGGAAAGGTATTATGGATGAATAAATGGAATAATTACAATAAGTGTACCAAACCTATCTCAACCTAGCTTCTAACCTTAATACAAGGAATATTTCTATCACATTGATTATTGAGATAACTCCATCAAAAAGGTAGTAAATAGATGCTTCAGGCTACACAATCCAAAATATAGACCCTTTTAGCCTAATCATGTTGGTTGGTGATATGTATAATGTCCTTATTTTGATGAAATATAATGATACTTAAATAAAATGTCTAACTCAAAATGTTATGGATAGCATGAAAGTACATTATAATTAAATCCAAAGTGGGTCTAGTTTACTTCCAAACAATACACAACATATTCCTTTGAACAACACCATAAGTGGATTATAATAATAGGGAATAGGTATGCCTATTTACCAAAATCAACAAGCAACCTCCACTCCTCAACTAGATGATTCTTCAAATATGTAATAAGGGGGAACAAGATAACAACATACCAAATTACCCCCACAATAAATGGAGAACACTATACCACCTCAAAGTTACAACCAATGTTCCACCATAACAAAGATATACCAATATACCTTATTAGTCATATATGTTTCCTAATCAACAAAGTATTCCTATTGGTTAAAAAGTGATAGTTGGTCAATAATGACACTTTACAGACCCCCAATAGTTTCCTAACCAACAACAAGTGTCACTTAAACAACAAGTAATAATCTAACAACATGTTTTTAGCCAATAATAAGGTTCTTACACATAGTAAGTACTAGGTGCTAGGCAAAGTTTCCTTTCACTCAATAGGTATCACATGTACAACAAGGATCCAACTACCAAAACCTATAATAATAGGAATATAATTAGCAACATGTTTTCTATATATAATAGTGTTAAATAAGTAGTCAACAATTTCCCTCTAAAACCTAACTATACCAACACATTTCATAGAGCTACATGCCATTACCACAACCAAAATTCATGAACCAGGGTTATGTAGCCAAAATAAACCAAAATGTGCTCTAAAAATAGTGTATTCTATACCCATAGTATAATCCTAATGTATAGATACACATACTTGATCATCCATCCAATTCAACAAGCATCCCATAATATACCTACCCCATTCAAGGTAATCAACCTTTGATCATGCAACCTCAACAACAATAGGCCATTCCTTATGATTTCCTTGCCTAAGAGTTTCAACATATGAAAGATGTAATTTAATTTATATAAGTTGGAAAATAAATGAAAATTTTCAAATTGATTGAGATATGTTCTTACCCATTTAACATGGAGTACCTACAAATACCACTTATACTAGGTTATGAGCCACCTAAATTTGATAAGTACAAAGGTAAAAGTGACCCTAGAGAGCATTTAAGGAATTATTTATTTCCTACCAGATGGTGGCATGTATCGATATATACTTACTTCTACTCTTCCCAATAATTCTAGTTGGACAAGCCTCAAAAAGGTTGTTCAAATTACTAAATAAATATCTACCCAACTTTGATGATCTCAGAAAAGTTTATACGACACTTTTCATATAACCTCAAGCATGAGATTACTATTACGGATCTAGGCCAAGATAATAGAATACTAATGAAAGCTTCACTATATACTTTTAATATTGGAGAGACCTATTAATATGGTTTACTCATAATCTACCAGACAAATAGTTGATTGTGATATTTACTAGGAGTTTACATAGTGAGATATCCTACCATCTTGAACTGAAATGTGCTCATACATTCAAAGAGGTTATACAAAAATGAATATAGATTTAGAAATACCTTGTCAATAAAGGCATAATAAAGCTATCCTCTTCTAATCAAAACCTAATTCAAATACTAGCATCAACACCACCTCAAGCTAATAATAATGAGACACCTAAAACCTAAAACTATAATAAGAATGTTATTGGAAATGAGGTTATTGAATTATGGCATGTCTAGATGGTGCAAACATCATATGTTCATTTACATCCACCCACTAAACAACCACCACCTCCATATTTAACCAGGACCTCTACAAAACCATCTTACATAAAATCAAAACCAATTACAAGCCCCTCCTTTGAGAAAAAAACCACCCATTACCTAATAATTTAGTGACCTTGGTGAGCTTATTAAATTTATGTTCCAAATATTAGTTCAAGCAAATATGATCAGTTAGATGATACCAAAGCTTTTTCCTAAAGTAATTCCTTTTCATAATTGGTAAAAGGAACTTGAATTTTATGATTACCATCATGTCAGAGGACATTCCATAAGATGGTGTATCTAACTAAAACATCTAATTGGGAACATGTTGGAAAATAGAGAGATAGAAAGAGACACCCATGCTCATATGAACAATCATAACTTGGGTATCTACCAAAATATTTTTCCCCAGCATAACACTAACTATAACCAATAATAATACCAATAATACCAATAATGGTAGAGAACTCCACTGTAAAATCAATAATAATAATTTTAGGCACAATAGCAAAAAAATGGTTAAAACTAAAGGAAACATGATCAAAGCAACCAAGAAGGTCATAATGTCATTGAATATACATATATCTATGTTTTAGGACACATTTTAGGTAGTGATGTTTCCACTATAGCTATCAACCTTAAAACAACTACAAATAGACGTAAACCTTTGCATAATAATGCCTATTTTCCAAATAATACCCCTAAAACTCCTTATGAGGGTGATTCTTCTATGGGCCATATTGATAATCAAGCACCATACTATCCAATAATCATCATTCCAAGCCTCATTACCTACCCATCAAACTACCAAATCCAAGTTTCAGATCAAGATTACATAATCACAACTTGATGAGCCAGGGTCACTATCAAAGGATTATAGCCAAATACTACAAATGTGCCTAATCAACCTTCTATGCATATCAAAAATAAACCAATTAATAAAAATGAGGAAAAAACTTATGTTATTTTGGAATAATTAAATAAAACACATGCACACACATCCATCATGGATTTTTTACACATGTCTACCATCCATAAAGACATCATAAATGAGTATTTGAACCAATCCCTTATGTCAAATGATATCACTTTAGATAAATTCCAAGCCATGGTAGGACACTTGGGCCTTGTCCAATGTCTCACCTTTGACCAAAGTGATATGTCTTATCTGGTCCCTCTATATTATAACCCATTGTACATTGAAGTTAGTATAACAAACCATAGAGTTAAATGTGTCCTTGTAGACAATGGTTCAGGTCTCAACATTTTATCTCTAAAGTTGGTCAAACATATTTGGTGTACAAAAACCAAATTGCAACTAGATACTATAATTATCAAAGCATATGATAACAAAAAAAAAGAATTTCAAGGCACCATTAGCTTGATAGTGGTCATTGGGCCATTGATCCATGATACTTTGTGCCATGTTTTGAACTAGGAACTATCTTACAATATATTATTGGGTTGACCCTAGATCCATGAAATTAGGGCTATAACTTTTACCTTGCATCAGTGTTTAAAATGTCCACATTCAGGAATGAAAATGACTAAACTAGTTGATCTTCAGCCATATTATTACTATAAATGCCTTGAGGTTGAATATAAAAGCTATAACTACTAGTTTGACATGAATCCTATGCATAAATTATATAAAGAAAAAACCAAGGGAAAATCTATTGAATTAGGCCTAGAAGTTAATTACATTGAACTAGATAGCATAGCCTCTACCTCAGCCATGCCGCCATAATAAAGTTCTATCCATTTCTATATAACTAAAAAAGATCTTAGAGAATATAACACCCATAATACATTCCATATTGCTAAATTGCCTAAAAATCTTAAAACTTATGGGAAAACTAAGGCCAATATTACATGTATAGAGTGGTGAACTAAATTAAAATTTTAGTTTAATAAACCCATTGTTTTTAGATTAGCCTATGGCCTAAAACAAGACCCCATATCAAAAGATGATTCATTTCTCTACACTGATGATTTAGCCAATTTTTACCAAAGTGAAAAGTATCTTATTCTGATCCTTTTCTAATTTATCTATAATGGTGGGGGATGCGATGGTTGACAGCCGAGTGGTAGGTGATGGAGCGAGGAGTGTAAGCAAAGGAGCTAGGATTTTATCTCCCTCTAGAACCCCCAGAGAAGATAGAACTATGGATGGACCGAATACTTAGGGTAAGGACACATTCTATGTTAGTGAATGCTCCAAGCTCAACAAAGTTAATGGTTGCTTGCCGTGTAGCCAAGAACGATCGGTGCTAGTTATTCCACCTGAGGAAGTTAAGGAAGACATGGAATATCTGACCTCACATGCCTTGATTTGTAAGTTTCTTGGCATTTGAATCACCCTATCAGCTTTGGAAGCCTGGATTCACTGGTCATGGCAGGTGGAGGGCAATTTTGATATTATGTTGGCTAGAAATAGCTACTTTATGGTGAATTTCTCATCTGTAGTGGATAGGAACTAAATCTTTGAGGGAGGCCCTTATTTTTATGACCATATTAGACTATTTATCAAACCATGGCATGTGGGGTTTAAATCTACAGAAGATCTCCCATCCCGTGTTCCTATTTGGGTTCGTCTTTTGAGACTACCTTTATAATTTTGGCATGAGGACATCCTGCATCAGATTGCTACTATGATTGGGACACCTATTGCAATTTCACATCAATCACTAGATAAAAAGGTAATTTCTTATGCTCGTATCTACGTGGATATTGATTTAAATAACCCTTTGCCAAATTCTATGGAAATCTACCTGGGCACTTCGTCATGGGTCCAACAACTAGACTATGAACCCATTCCCTTTTGATGCCAAATCTACCATGTGTAAGGGCACTTACAATGCCAATGCCCTCAAGCTATCAGAGTTGATGATGCTTTGGGTGGCTCTTCTGGGCCTCAGCTAACCAATGTAGATTTAGGGAATGGGCAGCCCAGTTATAATGGAACTTGCAATAGGCATGCTGACAGTGCAACAAAAGGGAAGGCAGACCCAAGTACTTCCAATATGGGACAAGGACCATCTGGGTCAAATGGGCCTGATAGGGATGGTTTCTTCCTAGTTTGATGTAGGGCTAGGAGATCAAGACAAAAGTGGACTCATTTAGACTAGCAAGTAGACCTGGGTTTCAACCATTTTGAAACTCTAGACTGCATGCTCATAGAGGATGGCATTTTTGTAGCAGATTAGGGAGCGCTACCTAATTTAGAGGGGAGGATTTTTTCTCTTATTGGCACCCAAGATATGGATGATTAGTAGACCCCAGAGACCTCTCTCGATCCTGAGTCTAGGACCCTTATGGTGCATCCTATCTCACAAGACAAGGACATTCATTGGGTAGACATGGTTAAAGGCACGAGCGAGGTTAGGAAAGATAAAGGACCCTTGTCTGCTCTAGGCATAATGCAAAGACCATTCAAGAAAGTATCCTTTACTACCCCCACCAGAGCTAGGGGTAAGAAGGACCAAGACAAAATTAAAGTTACAGGTGATTTATTGGTAGAGTCAGGGGTTGTCAAGCCCTTAGATAAACACTTCCCCCACTCTACTCAATGATTTTTCTATCATGAAATGTGAGGGGGTTGAATAGCACCCCTAGACAAAAAGTTATGCACAAATTTATGTTGGAACATTCCCTAGATATTTTGTGTATTCAAGAGACCAAGCTCTCAATAGAATCCATGTTTTCTTGTGCCCCTAATATTTGGCTTCATGGCCAGCACCAGTGTGTTGGCACTTTGGGAAGCTTGGGTGGACTTGCTACTTGGTGGGATCCCAACAAAGTTACAACTATGCACTGGGTCTCTTACATCTCAGCCCTTTCAATGATAGCCTCCTCTCATGAGACTGGTGAGAGGATTCTTGTTACCAATATTTATGCTCCTATTGACTTCCTCGGGTAGCTCAGTCTTTGGGAACACATTCAATATGTTAGAAGCTGCCATCCTTTCTTGCCTTGGATTATAGTTGGAGATTTCAACATTATTCTTAGCATGAAGGAAAAGAGGGGTGGGCTGGCTCATTTGGGCCCTTCTTCTAAGCTTCTCCAACAAAATATTAATCTCTTACACCTCTCAGATGTTACACCCCTAAACGAGCTCTTTACGTGGAACAATAGAAGGATTGGGGAAGCTTCCATCTCTAAACGTCTAGACAGGTTCCTTGTTTCATGTTTCTGGCTTTCTATCTCCTTTCATCTATCTTCCAAAATTCTTGATTGGAGGGGCTCTGATCACTGGCCTATCAAGCTATCTACTAGTTATATTTCTAGCCCCAAGAAGCCTCCATTTAATTTCTAGCTGATGTAGCTTTGAAAATCTTCACTACATGATTTAATGGCACAGTGGTGGAGACAGGGGTGTCTGGCCTATGGATCCGCTATGTTTTCCTTCTCTAAAAAATTGTAGTATGTCAAAAGGAAGCTAAAATTATGGAACATAAATTGTTTTGGTAATCTCCATACAATGAAGAAGAGGGCACAAGATAGGCTTGATGACATTACCAAGTAGATTCAGGACCAAGGCCTCTTAGAAGCTCTTAGCACATCGAAATCTATGGCAACTGTTGTTCTTGTGGAGTGGGAGCTTTGTGAAGAAATCTATTGGAAATAGAAGGCTCAAATAGACTGGCTCCAGGAAGGAGACAAGAACAATGCTTTCTTCCATAACTCTATGTAGGCTCACCATAATGGGAATTTCATTTCCTCCCTTGTCACTTCAGATGGTACAAGTCTGAACTCCTCCCAAGCTATATCCAGGGAGGCTAGCCAGTTTTACTTCACTCTATTTTTAGAAGATCAGCCTCTAAATGGGGCAGTCGATAATACCATCCTATCTTGTATCCCATCAGTTGTGACACTGGAACTGAATGAGTCCCTTATGCAGCCAGTTGGTATGACAAAATTTGAGGGAGTAGTTTTCAGCTTGCAGAGAGGCAAAGCACTGGGACCAAATGGGTTTCTTGCTGAATTCTTCCAGGATTTCTAGGATATTATCAAGCATGATCTTTTGGAGGTGATTCAGGAATCTTATGCCAATAATGAAATACTCAGGGCACTAAATTCTACCTTCTTAGTCCTTATTTTGAATGAGGAACATGCAAACCAGCTAGATTTATTCAGGCCTATTTCTCTTTGTAACATGGTCTACAAAATCATTACCAAGCTCCTTGCAGAGAGGATCAAGGTTTGTCTACTTATGGTTATTTTGGAAGAATAAGGGGCTTTTGTGGAAGGGAAACAAATTTTGGATGGAGTGGTTATGGCATCTGAAGCTATTCATTCCATGAGTATTTCCCAGGAGTGGGCCATGGTCATTAAGCTTGATATGGCTAAGGCATATGACAGAGTCAAATGGAGTTTCTTGCACAAGGTCCTTTTAGATTTTGGTTTTAGTCAGGCTTAGGTGTGGTGGGTTTTGAGTTGTGTTACTACCCCCTCTTACTCAGTCCATATCAATGGCCAGCCCTTAGAGCTCTTTGGCACCTTTAGAGGCCTATGCCAAGGAGACCCACTTTCTCCATATTTGTTTATCATCTTAACTGAGGGACTTGGGTGACTCATCAAGGCTCATGCTTCTTAAAATGTGCTTCAAGGATGGACATGGGGGGCTGGACTGCCTACCTTGACCCACCTCCAGTTTGTTGATGATACAGCTCTTATTGGGAGAGCTAGATGCCATGAACTAGAGGCATTTTGGCTCACCCTAGATACCTATCTTTCTGCTTTGGGTTAAAAAATTAATGATCACAAATATTTTATTTATTTTTTCAACACTCTTGAGCTGATCTAGTAGAGGATTGCTGCAATCCTAAGATTTCAAATGCAACTGCTCCCTTTGACTTACTTAGGAGTGCCTATTATGTTGGGAAGACAACCTAGGTTGTTCTAGCAGAATGTTCTTGACAAAATCTAGGGAAAAACCAATCAATGGATGCATAGGTGGCTATCTATAGTTGGTAGGGTGATACTCCTGCAAGCTATGATTTGGGCCCTTCCCATATACTAGAGTATGGTACAGCCTACCCCAGTGTATTTTCTCAAGGAATTTGATGCTCTTTCCTACCAATTCCTATGGAGTGGTAATTTGCAAAATACCAAATGGAGTCTCATAAGCTGGGA
Organism: Torreya grandis; assembly: GCA_037957365.1. Taxonomy (NCBI): domain Eukaryota; kingdom Viridiplantae; phylum Streptophyta; class Pinopsida; order Cupressales; family Taxaceae; genus Torreya; species Torreya grandis. The sequence continues at coordinate 1,492,527 of JARHVA010001529.1, forward strand.
TATTGTGTGTTGGCCAAAGAAGGAAGGAGGTCTGGTCCTGCGATTTGTTATCCTGTGCAGTCAAGCTCTTATAGCCAAACTCTATTGGCACTAGTGTTCTAGCCCTTCTTGCTTGTAGGCTCATATCCTATCTTACAAGTATTACCTAGGCATTGATTCTTCTATTATCTCTAGGTTATCAGTGGAGGGGAGAGGCTCTATGGTATGGCACACCCTCAAGGTTGGAGCTCAGCTAGTGAAGCATAGTCTCTTCTAGATTTCTAATAGAGGCATTGACACTCTCTTTTGGAATGATTCTTGGTATGGATCACCTCCTCTCTTGTCCTCCCACCCACACCTATAGCCTCTTAGTGATTCTCTCCATGCGGCGGGATGGGATACAGTGGCTCATTACAAGCAAACCTTTGACTTGGGCATGGTTGCGGGTTATCGGTGGAAGAATTCCTCTGATTGGCCATTGGGAGGCGCTATGGAGGAACAAAGGGAGTTAGCCCAAATTTTGAGTGCTAGAGGATGAAGTTCTTCATAGTGATGTCTTGGCCTAGGGAGGCACCCCTTCAGGGAAGTATTCTGTATCCTCAGGGTACCTAGATTTGATGAAGCAATCTTTTGGTGTAATTGAGATATCTTGGTCAAAGAAAGTGTGGAACCAGTTTTCATGGCCAAAGTTTAATTTTTTATCTAGGTGTTATCCCATAATAGGTGTCTTACTTGGGATAATGTCTACAAATGGGGCTTCTAGGGGCCCTCCATATGTGGTTTATGTTGTAAAAGTGAAGAGACAGCCACTCACCTCTTCTTCCAATGTCCTTTTGCCAAACAGATTTGGCATCTTTGGTGACAGGCGTGGGGATGCTCTTGCTAGCATGCAGCCTCTCTAAACAATTTTTGGGATCAATTAGGCCAGCCTCCCTCTAAGGCTACAGTCGTTTAGGTGGCCTAGTTCATCGGTCCATCCTTTATTCTGTGGAACATTTGACTTGAGAGGAATAGGAGGATCTTTCAGGATAACACTTAGAGCTCAGGTCTCTGTGGGGGAGAGTGATTAATTCTCTCTAGGAAACTATTCAAGTTAAATGCAACAAAGATGGGGGACTAAACATTGTAGATGCATCCATTTGCTCACGTGTCTCTTTGGATAACCTTCGCAACTCTCCAGTGACTCCTCCCACACACCTAGCGAATGGTTCTTGTCAGTAGACATAGCCTGTCAAGCGCGTGGGGCACTAGACCCCCCCTATGGATGGAGTTTTAAAATTCAATATTGATAGATCCTCATGAGGAAATCTTAGTATGGTGGGCACTGGAGGAGTCAGGCAGGACATTGAAGGTAATATCTAGTTTTGTTTTTCTATCTATAAGGGCATCCACACAAACAACCTTATGGAAGCCACGGTGATCTTGGATGTGGTGTAGTAGTGTTATCAACATGGGTGGTTTAGAATCATCTATGAATTGGACTCCCAGGTCATTGTCAGCTTACTGAATAAAAGGAACTTCGGGGTTATGGATTGATAATTATCTGTGATTGTTCATTAGATCCTCTAGCTCTATACTTCACTGGAGTCTGTGACTTTTAGGCATATCCCCCATGAATGGAATGGTGTAGTAGATATTTTGGCTAAATGGGCCACTAAATACGGCCTAGATTGGAACATTCTTGATCAGACGATGCTTCCTCTAAATCTTTCTCAAAAGCTAGTCCAACTTGTGGACCAGGATAAAGCTATGTAATTCTCCTTGTTTCCTGTCCTATTTTTTCAATAAATTTTTACCCCTTTTAGTTTTGAAAAAAAAACATCTTATTCCCAACCTGATTATGGATCACATAGCTTATGAAGGTAGATGCCTTGGGATACATCAACAAGGCATGATCAAACTAGTCTCAATGGATAATTAAAAGGGAACCCATGGTATCATATTTAAACTACTTGGGGGTGACCTCACATAATCTATTCATGTTCTAACACTAATGACTAGTGATAATGATGCCAATAGTGATGCAGGGTCTAATTATATCATCTATAATGACCTTGCCATTACAAATTTGTTTAACTCCCATACCATTTATACCATTATCCCTATTTTTCATCCTTTTCATATATCCATTTACCATCCATAATTGATATACTTAGAACAAAAAGAGTAAATAATGCCATTAGATGAGTTTGATTATGATGAGGCCATATACGACTTTTTAGGATTGAGGAGTCACATACCTCTTGGAGACCACAAGAACGCATTTTTTATTATAGTGGATCCTATTTCCTATTTGAGAGAATGGGTGAACTTCCCTAGCTAAAAAAAAAAATCAAACATTAAGGTCTGAAAGTGAAAACCTATTTGGGGTGCTTTCTGACTTAGGAAAAAATAAAGAGAAAGGAAAAACTCTTGGTGAAAACCTAGTTCTTTCACCATTAGATGGGTATGTTCACCCCTATTCCTATGGAGCACATGAGACCTATAACCCACAGTCTATATATAGATCATATATCATTACTAAGGAGTGGTAAACTCTTGTATAAATTATTCAAGAGTGGCCATGAAATATTTGTATCATGGCCTATACCAGCACTAAGAGATTCTAATTCATCTTATTTAGGAGAAATAAATGAGCCATTTTATTTGAAAGACTTCACCATTACCAATTAGTTCAACTCCCTTCTAACTATTCTAGATGATGATTCTACACTTCTTGTGGATGACACTTCAAAGGTAAATATTAGGACTCTAGAGGACCCAAAGTGGATTAAACTAGGTGTGTCCCTCATTGAGGAGGAAGGTGAAGATTTTATAGCCCTTCGGAGGGAATTTGTTGACATATTTTCATGGGACTATTTGGATAAACCAAGTTTGTACCCCACCTTGTTTTTACATCATTTGATTGTACATTTTGATGCCAACCTTATTAAACAAAAGTTGCATAAGATGCATCCTCATATTACTATGTTAGTAAATAAAGAATTGGAAAAAATCTTAGACATGAAATACATCAGGCCAATCAACTATTCAAAATGTATTTCAAACATTATGCTAATGAGAAATAAAGCATAAGGTATTAAGATCTGCACTGATTTCATAGATATTAATATTTCATGCATGAAAGATGACTTCACTTTGCCTAATATTGACATGATAGTCAACTTAACAATTGGATATGAAATTCTCTCTCTAATGGATGGATTTTTATGCTATAATCAAATTATAATTGTACCAAAATAACAACAGAATATAATTTCACTACTCCTTGGGGAATGTTTTGTTATCAAGTAATGCCATTTAGACTTAAGAATGTTGGATCCACTTATCAAAGAGCTATTACAGTGACTTTTCATGATATGATGTATGATATTTTTGAATACTATATTGATGATATTTTGGGTAAATCAAAGACCTAGGTAGATCACTCAGTTGTGCTACAAATGATATTTAAGAGACTTCATGAGTACAACATTAGGCTTGATTTGATGAAATGTGTATTTGGCATCACTTTTGGTAAACTATTAGGTTTCATTGTCTCTTTCAAGGGCATTGAAGTCAAACCAATAAAATTCCCCATAATTATAGAGATGACACTATTGTCTACCTTGAAACAACTATGCATTTTATAGGATAAGATTTAATCTATTAGATGCTTCATCTCACAATTAGCCAATAAATGTCATCCATTTACACTTATTGAAGAAAGGTGTTACATTCTCCTTAAATTAAAAATGTCAAAAATCATTTAATCAACTTAAAGAATATATTACTAACCCACCTATTTTATTTCCATTAATGCCAAATAAACCTCTACTTATTTACCTGTTAGCAACCAAGAATGCACTGGGGACACTTTTGGCACAACATGATGAACAAGAAAAGGAGTATTCTGTGTATTATCTAAAATGAACATTGGTCATGTATAAACATAAATATACATTGATTTAAAAGGCCTATTTATCAATGGTGTTATTATCCCAAAAATTACATCATTATATACTAAATAACAAGACCATTGTTATATATAAAGTAGATCCACTCAAGTATCTACTTTCCAAATCAACTCTATAGGGTTGTATGGAAAAATGGATCATGTTATCAAGTGAGTTTAAAATTGAATATGCCAACCAGAAGGCCATTAAAGGGTAAGCATTCATAAAAAAGATTGTTAAATCTCCTCTTAAATATAGTCAACCTCTTACATTTGGATTTTTAGATAAGACCATCCTAACTATGGAAGAAGTGGATGCACCTCCTAAGGCTGAATGGTGGAAGATGTATTTTTGGGGATTATTCATGACTCATGGATCAGGGGATAAAATATTGTTTATTATAACATAAGGGGATTTAATTCCAATTCCTTTCATATTGTATTTCCCTATACCAATAATATGGATGAGTATGAAGCACTCATTATAGGGTTTTATCAAGTAGTATAGTAGAACATTTAACATTTACTAGTGTATGGTGATTCTTAGTTAATCATCAATTAGGTCATGGCCCAATACTAGACCAAGGATAAGAAGTTGGTACCCTATAAAGAGATGGTCTATAATTTCAATAAATATATTACCAATGTCCAATTTGATAAAATATTGTGGGCCAATAATAGAATAATTGATGTTATAGCCACTATTAGTTCCATTATCTAAATCATCGACAAAGCTAGAGATTATCAATTTCTTGTTGAACACCTCTTAGTTCCATCACATGAATAATAAACCATTGAGATGGTCTATGATATTGTTGGTCCCATGTCTCCCTAGTAATTAGATATATATGCCTATATTTAAGACCAAACCATGCCTCCTGATTTATCATGTGAAAAATAAAAATCATTCACCCAAAAAGCCTCTCGCTATACCTTACTAGGACCAACCTTGTATCATAGAAACTATGATAGAACTCTTCTTCATTGTTTACCTTTGGTGAAATCTAGATTAGCATTAAGGGAAGTCCATGAATAAGTTTGTGGATCCCACACTTGTGGGGAAATATTAGCCAAAAATTTACTAAGTACTAGTTATTATTGGCCAATGACGAAAGTAGATGTAACTACATATGTGAAGAAGTGTGGAAAGTGTCAGAAGCATGCCAATTGGATTCATTATCTAGACAATACACTTAAACCATTGACAACACCATAGTCACTCTCATCATGGTGACTCAACCTCATCAAGAAGATCAATCCCACATCTTTAGATGACCATAAACATGTCTTGACTGCCATTGAATACTTCACTAAGTGGGTGAAATCCATTTAACTCACCTATGCCATTGGTAAACATATATTTAAGTTCATATTCAATCATCTCATTTGTCACTATGGCATCCCTTCTTACATTATTTTTGATAATGGTAGATCATTCAAGAATAAATATGTGAAATCACTTTATTATTTATACCACATCAAATAACATTTATCTACTGCTTATTATCTAAAAGGAAATGACTAAGTTGAGGCCTCTAATAAAACCATTTTCAATATTCTAAATAAGATTATCAATGACACTAGTCATAATTGGCACTTACATCTATTTATTTCCCTCTAGGAATACCATATCACATTCCATACTTTAACTTGAACTCTTCCCTATTCACTTGTTTATGAAACTAAAGGCATTCTTCCCATTGAGGTTGAATTGCCTTCTCTTTGAATTTGTTGTAACACATCATTGATGACAAAGACTATAGAGTGGCTCACTTGTATAATCTAGACCTAATTGATGGTAAATGTTTGGATAGCTTGAATAATCTTTAGGCTTATCAGAGCCTATTAAAATGGCAATATAATAGGCATGTTAATCATCATGAATTTGACCTTAGTGACCTAGTACTAAAATAGAATAAAAAATGTCAACACTAAATCCAAGAACAAAGGAAAGTTCCAACCAAATTGGTTAGGGACCCATGTAATTTTTACCAACTACAATTCTAGAGCATACATGATCACTACACCAAAGTAATATGAAATTTATGAACTAATAAACATAATGCATCTCAAACACTTATACACTTGAGGGATTTGGATTATTATCTACAAAGATCATCTAAGTTATGCCACATTATGCATATTATTTTTAATATACCCCTTTCCACTATACCATACCCTTAACCCTTCACCAACCAATTCTTTTTTACCTAACCCTACCTATCATATTTGGCCTTAGTTTTAATTCATTTGTACTTTAGGAATGTTCAGTGGTTGATGTATGCAATCAAAAATGCATCATGTCCATAAATCAATCCTAGATCAGATGGGATAGAACACAACTACAATTTTGATTAGGGCCATACAATTATTAAACAAGAACATGACCAATGTGAGGATCTTCTAGACCTGATTAGGGGATCAATTGTCACAACACATCATGTGAGGTATGGTTCCAAAGCCTAAAATCTAACAAAATTACACGATAACCCTAAAAGAGTTTTATGATTTAATATTTCACTAATATAATAACAATAAAAGTAAATCTAATCTCGTGCACACCAAAGCTTGTGGCATATTGTGGGGGTTAGAAACAAAACAAATAAATATCTAAACTAAACATGTATAGAATATATATACTCATGTCAATGTATATGGAATCCTAATACATGGAAGAAAAGAAAAAAAATGCACTATTTATCTACTCTTACAAAGGAGGAATAAAGTTATGAATACTTACCTTTCAAGATGAACCTATTGATCCTCAATCTCCCCTTGGCTAAGGTGATTCACAAGAGATTGTTGTGGTATGTAAGGACAACTATGATAAATTATGTCTAAGCTACACAACCTATCCAAGCATCTAAAAGAATTATCCACCAAATGAGATTAGAGTTCCAAAGAAAGTATTGAACCCTAAAGTTTTATTTCCCAAGTAGAATGATCAATAGTCATATGTTTTTTCACACTTCTTTGCTTAATTATGTGATCTTATCAAATGGTGTTAAATGGCCTTGTATATATATATATATATATATATATATATTAGTATCTTACCCTAAAATATTTTGAGAACATCGGTTGTGCTAGGTCTACCTAGCATCTTTTTGGGGCTAACTCTCTAGGTCTGTGCTAGGTTACCAAGAGGCCAATAAACCAAAAGAGAGAAAAAGTTCCTAAACTATGCTAGGTTGACCTGCTCAACCTGGCACAATTGATAGGTTAAATGAGTGCTAAGGCAATAAATGAAAGATAAAAAATAAAAAATTATGGGAATAGGTAAAACTAAGAAGAATAAGCTTGGGTTCAATGGTTTTAGGAGAATAAAGTGTGGATGGTAAGTATCAAAAGGAACAATGATATTACAAAGCATCGATGGTATGCCCACCCCTTTCTCGATGCACCTATTAAGGCATACACTTAGAGAGATTGATACTCGAATAGGTTCCTACAAGATACAAAGTTTCAGTAAGGAATAAAAGTTAAAAATATTATGTTTATACATATGCCCCAATCAAAGATAATCACATGTCACATAAGTGTAGCACATGATCATACTTCAAAATAAAAAATGAAAGAAATTTATTTAGAAACACATACCTTTAACTTACCTTAGTTCTGTAGTTAAAGAAGTAGGATGTAATAAATGAGGGTGTTTAATGTAGAGTACATTAGGTGAACCTATAGAAGTTAGTGCAAAAAAATAGCCAAAAATAGAAACTTTTGGAAGATAGGCATATGATAGTGGAAAATAATCTCTACTTCATCATGATTCTAATGTATTTTACAATTTTCAAAATGAATGAGCAAAAATAAAGATAGAGGCAAAATAAGGAATCTACTTGAAAAGAAATGAAAAAATTGAGTTGCTAAAAAGTGTTTTTAAACAGGGAAAAGAGAATTCATTTGGCATTTTGAATTTTTAAAGAGAGAAAAGAGAGATATGAGATCAAACAAGGATAGGATGGCGAGGGAATGACATGCTATATGAGAACATTTAGACGTGGTAGCAAGTGTACTACAAGTATGCAACTACAAATCTCAAACCAATTTTTGAAATTTATATGGAATTAAGTGAATTTTTGATAAAATTTGTTTTGAAGCATTTATATATGTCAAAATTAAACAAACTTAGATTCTAAGGGTAGAAAATAAGAAGACAAAAAATGGGTTGGAAGGGTTTAGTAATAAAATGAGTAAAATGCACATTTAGGGTAAAATGTACTGAGTCAACACATATATCATAATAGGTCAACTAGGTCAACCTAGTAGGTTAAAATAGGGTAAAATCCATATGGTTGACCCAATAGGTATGGGTTAACCTAGTATAATCTAAAAGCTAAAAAGCTATAATGGAGTGAAAAACTAGTCTATAATGGCTCAAATGAAAACTTAGTGTTCATGAGGGTAAAATAAGAGTGTTAGCTTGGAATTTAAAGTTAACTATGATAAAAATAGAATTTTGGTCAAACTAGGTTGACTAAGGAACTAGAATAAGCATTAAAAAGTATGCAAAAAGATGAAAGAGGGATAGAATGTCCCAAAATGACCAAAGAAGGGAAAGAGGGGCCAAACAAGCTAGAACTAGGATAAAATGAATAAAATGAGTAAGGTAATAGCAATTAGGCTTGTTTTTTTCCTAAAAGTATAAAATTGATGTGTAAAGAGTGTATTGTGATTATACATGACATAGAAGAAGTAATACATCTTTTATCATTTCTTGGTTATAGAGATGACCAAGATTCTAGGGGTTGGTGGATGTGTCTTGATTTCCATATTTGTTAGATAGATTGATAGATAGAGATCAAACTAGATTGGTAACCATAGGTCTAGGAAGTATATTTGAGATGTGCAGTATCCCCCTCAATACTAACCTATTATTCATGTTCCTAAGATGTTGAGAATGATTAACTAACACCTTTATATGGTATGTGGATGGGGATGTGATAGAAGTGGGAATCACACTAGAGGATGTCCATGTCATCTTCAGGCTACCCATAACAAGAACATCAGTGACCACAAGGATACTAGATAGCTTAGAAGAGAGGAAGACCTTAACCATCTGGGCTATAAGCTCAAAGATGATATTGAGAAGATGGAGAGTCAATATGGATGTGTGTGTGTGTATATATATATATATATATATATATATATATCATAAATTTTAAACCTCTAGAAGGTGGTGATAAACTTGGTGACATAATGAGTACTCTATCACAAGTCAAATAGCAAGGTACCACTATTCATGGTATCCTTGACGAAGATGGTGTTATAGGATGGAGTATTATATGATCTAGGCTCTATCATTTGGGTTTAGCTTATACATGATCTATTCAAGAGGCTAGTTAGAGGGTAGAAGACTATGGGACCAATCATACTACTGATAACATGGATATATGAGAGATTTCCCATGTATCAATTAGATGGGTTACCCCATGTGGCTAATGATAGGTTATCTCAAATATGAAAATGAAGGGAGGATCATGTACCATGGGCTATGCCTCACATGCTAACACTAAATTTGATGAGATGTGTAGACATCATGTGGTAGCCATATGGGCACATAACAACTACATGGGTGAGCTGGCACATTATTTCACCATCACTAGAGAGGAGAGAGGTGATTGAACACTATATGTGGTGGAGAGAACCAATTCTAATGGCAAGAGTTATAGGATAGATGGGCCTACCTCATCCATTAACATCGATATTGATGCTTGACTAGTGGGCTCAGTATGGGAGGAAGCCATAAGGGAAAAGGGGACTTGGACCACTGATAGTGAGGTTGACATTAAGGCTATGTTAGGAGTGACCATGGACTAGTTAGGCATGACGAGTGGCAGAGGAAGAGGTAGAGGAGGCAAAGATACTAGATGTACCACTACCAACTCCATAGTGATATGAAAAATAGGCATCAAATACATGACAGTGATGGAGATAAGAGAGAGTGGAGACTATAGACATCTTGAATGATCCCATAAATGAACCAAAGTAGAGTTAGAGATATCACTTAGATGGAGGCTGAGATAGACATGAGCCATGAAAACTAGGTTTGAGATAAGGAGGTGACCTATCAATGAGGTACTAGGAGGCCACATAGATGGGGAGACTTGTTATACCTTTTTTCTACACCCCTCCCAATTTTTAGGTTTATACATACTACCATAGAGATGACTATGTCATAAATCCTAAAACTATATTGTGGGCTCTATTAATTGATGATATTGGTAGATGCATATTTGATTATGAAATTGTAATGATTTATTGATGATTTTATTTATGTGTTAGTGGTTTCAAAAAGCATGGTGGATAAATGAATAAAATATGCATATGTGATAGATATGATTCAAATTTATCTTCTTTAATAGTTTCAATTGGTTTACTTTTTCAATTTTAGTCATTTTGATGATATATCTGAAGTGGTATTGTAATTCAAATTTTAATGGATATTTTGGTTTGACTTTGATGACTCAGTAGTGATTAGTTAATTGATTCATTCATGTATTAATTAATTCATGAAGTTTTATTGGTATTTGAGGTTGAAATTTGATTAATTCAGATTGATTTATAATGTTATTTTTAGTTGATATATTTATTGAAATAGAATAGATGATGGTGTTATTGTTGAGATGTTTAAATTATGATGTGTTCTTCTAGATTGGATGATTTTGTCACATTCCTTTGTACAACTTATAAATAATTTTTCTTACTTAATTTACCAAATACATAATAATTTCATTGGCATTATAAGTTAATTTTTCAAGATTCAAAATAATAATTAAAGTTGATGCTCACTAATATCAGCAAAAATATTGGGTTGGTGAGTAGTTAGTGACATGCAATCCTTTGGAAAACATGATAATCATATTTATGATCATTTTTATTACCTTCATTTTATTAATATTTCTTGAATCATGATTAAGGGGACTTACACTTATTATATTTTTTTTCTTAGGGTTATGATGTTTAACACATGATATTATAGTTTGAATTTATTCTTCGTGACTTGTGCTTGATATAAAGACCATGTATAATTTCAAAGGGTTTTTTCAAGTGACTTAAGTTAATCAGTGATTTTGGTAATGAATAAATCCTAAGTCTCTAACATAGCATGGTTGGTGGTTGAGTTGGACATCTAATGAGCTTGGATCCTTTGAAACATGGTTGATTGGGAATAGGCATTAATATTTGGAAGCATGTCTTGATGCTTTGAGATTATGGTAGATTTGGTGGCATGTTGGCATTGATTACTAATTGATCACCTCGAGTCACAAAATTTGGTGAAGGATTTGGTAGGAAGCTTAGCATGTTGATAGATTTGGAAAGTAGTCAAAATATTTGGAGGGATCACTAAGTACAGGATTGGTAATTGTGAACTAATGAAAAAAACACGTCACTCTAATAGTTACAGCTCAGAGGGTGGAAAATAAAAGATTTTTTTCTTCATTCATTGTGTATTTTATAAGCTTGAAGTAGAAGTGAAGTTCTAGTGTAATTCAAATTGAGTTGCAGAGGGAAATTGAGTGCAAGTTATGAAGAATTTTAGAATCAAAGCCAGGTATGTGTGTTTCATTTTCCTATGGAAATATGGATTTTTGTGAAAGCAAAAAAAATATTTATTTAATTTGAAATCAAGATTTCTTTGTGAGAGTTTTGTAAGTTTGAAGGAATTTGAAAATTCTTCTTTGTGAATATGTGGTTGAATTTTGGTTTGCAAAGTGATATTTTGTATGAACAAAAGAGCTCTAGATAGAATGAGAGTTTGCATAGAATGGTTATCTTTAGAGTCAAACAAGTTTTTATTTGAAGCTTATATTTTTGGTCTCAAGTTCCTATCATGGGTATTTTGCATTCATTTTTATGGAAATGATATTTTTTAGTTTGATGTTTCTATGTCAGGATAGTCCCGACATGTGCATGAATCTATAAAAAAAATTAACATGCACTCATTTTCAGTTGTATTCTTTAAAGGAAGCTTTAGTTAGGTTATGAGAGTATTCTATATTATACTTTTTTTAAAATATGGAGTTATCATGCATAGGGTTTGGATTAAGATTCATATCTTGATGTTATGTGAAAATCCTCCTCAGTTTATATCCATTTTGTCCTAGATTTTGAGGTGAATGGTGGTTTGTGATTTTATTATGAGATTTCATTGAAGTGGTTCAGAATGGTTCATTATTTCATCAATTATTTTCATATTTGGAGTTTTTTTCTTAGTTTATCATATGATTGAGCTTGTGAAGGTTTGTTCCAAAGTGGTTGCAAACTTAGTTTTGAGATGAAATAGGTTGTAGAGATATAATGATATATAATTGTTTTCAATTATATGTGTTATGTTTCAAACAGTTGCAAGATTTTCTTTTTTAGAAATTTGGGTCCATGTAGATGAATATCATGAAGTAATTTGTGGTTTTTAGCAAGTCTATGGTGTTTTCAGATTCAAGACATTTTTGATGTGAGAATATTTCAAATGATTTTGAAAATTACAGTATATTGAATGGGCTATGATAAGATAGAGATGGCAAAAATATAGTTTTTTGTGTTTAATATGAAAACATGTTTTATGAATTGATTTAAGTTTTATAAATTTTCTGGTTAAGGTATAGAACATATTCTTGTATAAGCTAGATATTTTTAAATTAGTATATGATATGATCAATTTGTGAGTTGCATATCAGTTGATTATGGATATGTATGCATAGGTGCTCAAATGGTTAAAATTTTCAAAATTGGAATTAGATTTTCATATGTTTTAATCATGAAAATTAATATTGCTATGATTCAGATGTAGTGATGCAATTTGTTTTTTGATTTATGTTTCAAATACAATCATGGTCTTATAACTTTGAAACTTGGCATTTGTTTCATATTTTTATTATCTCAATATGTCTAGGTGGGATCAGCCAGCTGAAAATAATAATGATGAAGGATGGGGATACAATTCTAATAGAGGTGGTAATTAGTCAAGCCATAGTAGAGATTCTAATAGAGCTAGGTTTTATGTTAGACATTTTAGGCCTAGATTTCTTAGAGACACAAGAATTTTTGTTCACTTTGATGCATTTGACCCTAATTTTTTGAATAATTTTCCTATCTAAAGAGGCTTTGGTGGTCATAGAGGCTATAGAGGTCATAGGGGTTTTTGAGGTCAATGGTCTGGAGCCCGTTCTCAATCCCAAATCAATTCTTCTCATTTCCTTGAGCATCATCCTAAGCATGATCCTTACTTGCAAGTGTAGTTCTTATTTTTAGAGGAGAATAAGTTGATGAACCACTTCTGGCTAATCAGTTGCCCAATAATCAGCTTGAAATACAACTCATTCTAAGGACCTTAGGAAAGTGGTTACTCTTTTAGACACACTACCCTATTCAATACAAACCTTGGTGGAAAATGTATAAAGTTAAGCTTGTCAGGAGCACATAGTGAGCCTATTTTTAGGCCTGAGAGGTTAAGATTGGGAGGCCAAGGATATATTAACAAAAGGAAAACCATAGATTTTCTAGATTAGGCTATTGAAAGGAGTTCTACCATGAAAATAATTGAACCTGAAGTATCTGGTGAACTTAGGAAGATTAAGAGGGTTAAGCTAGAAGTTGATGATGACACATCTGACATAGGGACCAGATTATTGCCTTTTCTTGATACTAAAATGGAATATAATGGTTTTTTAATCAACAAGACAATCTAGTAATTGAAGTTATATCTAACTTGGATGATTAATTGTCATCCAAAAGATAGATTTTGTTTTGTAGTAAAACTTTTTTCATACAAATTTGACATTTTAGTATGATACTTCTGATTTGATAATTTTTGATAGATTTGGTATAAACAATAATTTTGGTATAGTTATATATGCTAAAGTTTGTTTTAAATGCATTATGGTTTAAACATAATTGAAATTTATCAATTTTTTATTTATTATTTTATGATTATTATGTATTCTAATATATTATTAATTAGTATAGGTCCCCACCCATAAGGTTAATACCCAGTCTATATTCTTAAATATCTTGGTCAAATTAAGACTTTAAAGTCTTAACTAATTTATCCTCACAATTTTAGTTAATTAATTTTGTTAAAATTTAATTAGTTAACATTAACTAATAATTAACTAAAGTTGGTTATAACTTATTTCATAACTAAAGTTGAGGATATAAAAGGAGATCAAGCATTTATTTGAAGACAAAAGCATAACAGGTATTGAGGACTTAAGTATTTTTTGAAGTCAATCACTTATCTCTTCTTTCTATGCAATTTATCTGAGATAGTACACCTTTTGCATAGACTCAATGGTACTTTATCTAATTTTTGAGTAGTCACTTATGAAACACACATATATCCAGTTATATTTGTCTTCTATTACTGATTATCTAAAGTTTGATAAGTCTAATATCTTTTGATGAACTTTTATTTACAGTCTTATGCACATAATTCAAATATTCAATTTAAAAATGATGATCATTTTGACTTTTCATGAAACTTCATTGATCTATTCATTTGTTGAGTTATCCTTTCAAGTTTTGTAATGAAAGATTGTATGATTTCTCATTAAAATTTATTCTTTATGCTAATATGACTCTCATTTTAAGACTCATAACTCTTTTGTAAACAATTAAATCTATTTCTAATATAATAGACTTTCAGTTTTCTTCTAGATCTTTTCTCTTATTAGATATGTTTTTAATTTATTGTCTTGTTTTAAATAGTTTAAGTTATTTTATTAAGAACTTTGGTTACTTTATATACTAGCAGAAGTTGTTTAAATAAAAAATTTAGTTTAGATTTATTCTAGTTTTTGCAATCTTATTTGATTTATATCTATCCTTTTTCTTGTCAAGTTAATAGTTTACTTTCCCTTTTAGTTAAGTTAGATTTTAATTATCTTTAGTTTGTTTGAATTTTCATTGTTCAAGTAGACTATTTATTTTTTTTAGTTTCTTTATCTTATCTTAATTTTAGGTCTATCCTTTAGTTTACTATTTTATTTTTATAAGTTTAGAGTTGTTTGCTATTAGAATAGTTTTGATTATATATTTTTTTAGTTTCAATTTTGTTTTTACCCTTCTTATATTTGCTTTATTAGTTCCTTCATTCTTAGGTTTAGTTTCTTTTTTGTTTAGCTTTATCTCCTTTATCATTTGTTTGGTGTTCCTTTCTCTAGCCCTTTTTATCTTTTTCTATAAACCATTGAAGAAATAATGAAGTGTGAGTTCATTTAAAAACATATTTATATTGAATCATATTTCTATTCTTTAAGAGATTGTATAATTAATAGTTTTTCTCTATCGAATATATTAAATTACAAATTTTAATTTTAACTGGTTCTTATTTCTATAATAGATTTCTAATTATGATAATGGAATAAGTTACTTTAATAACTTATTTATTATTTTCCTATAATTTATAATAAAAAACACCTCACGTATTTAGGATCTTAAATAAAATTTTATAACCCCTACAATTAGACTGGTATGATTCTAACTTGACCTTTGTGATTGGAGAAAGGGTTGATTTATTAATGAAACAATTTCCATCATCAACAAATTTGGTGACTCTACTAGGGAAAATCTTTTAGAATATATTTTTTTATAATGGTTTTTGGAGGTTACAAAATTCCTATTATTTAACCTATTGTTAATGTAGAAGAAGATCAAGTTGATATTGCTTTTAATTTAATGCATTTGGCATGGTATTATCATCCTAAAGATCTTCCTCAAGTTATTGAAGTTATCAATGAAAAATTAGAAATTATGGAGTTTAAAATCAATTGGTATTCTAATTTGACACATGAAAATCAACAAGATATAATCAATATAAATAGGATAATTATAGCAAATAGAGTAGGAGTGTTAGATGTTAATCCTAATCCTAGCATTTGTTATCTTTTTAGATCTTTTTCTTTTGATGATTTTGTTGAACCTGTTGTAACTCCATCATCTAATCAACTTTTAAGTCAATAAAATAAAGTAAAAAATAATCATCCCTCTCAAATAAAATATATTGAAAGTTCTAATGGCAGATTGGATTGTCAAAAACCCACCACCCTAGAATCAATTGGAGGGAAATCAACCAGAGGGAGAATACTTAGTACAAGAATAGAGATTAGTGGATCTTCATGTATTATATTTTATAATTTATAAATATAAGAACTCACAAAATATGAGGATGAAGAAGAAGTTTAGTAAAAAAATCAGATAGCTATAGCTCCTTAGATTTTTGCAAATCCAATTAATGTCAGAAACCATCTAAGTAAGTTGCCTTCTCTTAAAGGATTAAATATACAAAAAAATTCTGGTTCTACTAGAGAATCATGGGAAGATATTTTATAAGCCTTTAGATTATTTTGTGTCACTCTTAGAATAACTAATGAGAAGATCTGTTTAAGGTTTTTTGCACAAATATTAGAAGGAAAGGCTTATCAAGAATTTGTTAGTCTCCCTACAAAAGTGATTGATAGTTGGAGTGATTTAGAGGAATGTTTAGAATTGTACTTTGGTAAAGATAAGGAAGACTTTGATTTAGTTAATGATCTTTATAATATTTCATTATATTTGGATGAAACCATGTATCATTTGGTCTCTAGATTCACCAAGTTACGTCAGAAAATTCTAGTTGATATTAGACCAAAAAAATTATCTAGACTCTATTTTTGCAATGCTTTACCCTTAAAATATAAAATGGCATTAGAAGATAAACATATATTTGAATATGATCCAACCATAAGATTATGTATTGATTATGAAAATAAGCTTAAATGTATAGGTTTCAAGGATATATCTACCACAGGTTTGAATTTAGATAATACCAAACTATTAAAAGCAATTAAAAGTTTAGGCAATGAGTTGGTCATTGTTAAGAGACAACTTAATGATAAGCCCTCTTCTTTACATAAAAATTTAAAAGATGATAATACTACCTATTATTGTAATTTTTGTGAGCTTGACCATAATCCTAAAGCATTTCAATGTATTATTAAGTTTTAAAAATATATTTTACATGGAAAAGAGAAGATAACTAAAGATTCAACATATAATGTAAATTCTCTTGATAATTCTTTATAAAAATAAAATATCTATGTTATAAATACTAGGAATAAGGATTATGAAGTTCCTCATAATAATAGATCAACAAATGATAAACCTCATTTAGATTATAAAGGTAAAACAACTCATAATGATAATGATAAAAATCATAAAAATATTCTTTTTGCAACTAGATATAATAACACACAGTATCGATATTATAAATTTAAGAATTTTAGACAAACAAATGTTTAGACTCACAACATAATTGATGATTTGTCAACCATCAAAGCTAGATTTTTGCTGTTTTAGATTGTTAGTCTTCTTTTATAATTAGATAATATTAATGAGACAGTTAAAAATCCAAGAACTGATGTAAGTTTATAAGAGTAGAATAATTTTGAAAATATATATGTTTAATAATTTGATCCCCCTCCTAATTAAATTCTCCCTTTCTATGTCACGGTTAAGATTGGAAATAAAATAATTGATAATTGTATTTTGGATACTGATGCTTCAAATAATATCATGCCTAAATGTATTTTTGATCAATTGAGTATTTCTTACAAAATAAATAATATAAAACTTACTGGTTTTGATGCTAGACAAACCAAAAGTTGTGGTAAGTTCTGTGACATAATTATTAAGATTGCACAAGATGAGCATATTAGATGTATGGCCAATATTTAGGTCTTAGATATTCCTAATAATTATGAAACATTTTTAGGGAGAGATTGGTTAAAAGCTACTGGGGCATTTGTTGGTAAAGATGTGACTTGAGTTTGAATTAATAATGAGATTGCTTTGATTAAGAGAGAAGATTTTTTTGGTACTCTGATTGAATATTCTTCATCTAGTATTTCCTACATAGCAATAGGTATTAGGACTTATGAATTATTGAATGTTGATGAACTAGAAAACCAGCATGAAGAAGTATTTATAAGAAATATTTTATGGTATCTTTACTTTGATGAAGCTTATTCTTAATAAAGTAGTGGTGCTGGTATTTATCTCATATCTCCCATTGGTAATATATTTCATTATGCTTACACATTATATTTTGAGAACAATAATAACACAACAAAATTTGAAGTGTTATGTTTGGGACTAG
Source organism: Torreya grandis (assembly GCA_037957365.1). Classification (NCBI taxonomy): domain Eukaryota; kingdom Viridiplantae; phylum Streptophyta; class Pinopsida; order Cupressales; family Taxaceae; genus Torreya; species Torreya grandis. The sequence goes on from JARHVA010001529.1 coordinate 1,510,577, forward strand.
AGAAAGATATAGAATCGAATATTTAACGTTTAAAAGTTTTTAGAGATTCAAAATTAATAGTGAGATAGATTCAAAAAATCTATAAAACCAATCAAACATGTTTGCATCATGACACTAAACAAATTTGAACATTAATTAATAATTTTGAAGCCTTCAATATCACCCATATTCTTAGGAAATTTAATATAAGAATAGATAAACTTGTTGTTTATGCTTCTAATCTTACTCTGAGTGAAGTTGAACCTACTGTTGATTTTCCCTTAACTAAACTTTTCCATCCCAAGATTCTTGATTTAAAGGATAATTGGCTAGTGTTTAGTTGTGATGAACATATATATTCATTTTTCAAAGAAAATTACTTTGATCATGATGATTATGTACTTAATTGTGAAGATTATTTATAGCTAAGTACTAAGAAATTGCCTACTAGTTTAGTATGTTTAGAATATATGTTTTCACCCAATAACTAGCCAAGAATAACTAGAGCTAAAGAGCCATCAAGAAAGATCATAGGTGAAACTATTCCCATAAATTTAGTTACCAAAGATGATCTTATGTCTATTTATGGATCCAAGTAACTAAAAATAAAAAAATTAAGTTTATTAAACTTTTTAAAGAGTTTATTGATGTATTTACATGGTCTTACAAGGATTTCAGGTATCAAACTTATGAGACAAAAAATATGAAGAATTAGCCCTTTGTTAGAAGACACCATTAAAAAAGAGCTAGATAAAATGATTGATGATGGTGTCATTTTCTTATAACATATTTTTAATGGGTGTCTAATATAGTATCTATAAGAAATAAGAATGGTGATATTAGACATTGTGTTGATTTTAGAGATTTAAATAAATCAAGTGTGAAAGACAACTTTCCTCTACCTAGCATAGATTATATTTTACAACTTGTAGGATCTAAAATGATGTCTTTATTAGATGGTTTTTTAGGTTATAATCAAATCTTTTTAAATCCTAATGATAGGCACAAAACTACTTTCACCACACGTAGAGGAACTTTTGCTTACAATCAGATGCCTTTTGGTTTAATGAATATAGGAACTACTTTTCAAAGAGCTACACATATTAGTTTTGATGATTTGATAGGCATAGTCATTCAAGTTTATTTAGATGATCTCAATGTTCATTCCAAGAAAATATATAAACATTAAATCATCTTCATGAAGTTTTCACAAGATGTAGAAAGTTTTGTATTTCTCTAAATCCAAAAATATATATTTTTAGTGTAACTAAGGGAAAATTGTTAGGACATATAATTCTAAAGAAGTTATTTCTATTGATCCTAAACATGTTAAATAAATAAATGAATTACCTCCTCCTAGAGATCAACCAAGTTTAAATTCTTTCCTTGGTAAATAAATTTTGTTAGGAAATTTATTTTTGACTTCACTAATAAATCTAACCCTTTAAAACTGTTATTAAAGAAGGATACGATTTATATTTGGGATGAAATTTTGATTTAGATTTTAATTCCATTAAGAATGTGATTAAAAGTGCACCTATCCTTTCCAAACATTATTTAAATAAATAATTTATCCTTTATGTTAATGCTATAGAAAAGGCTATAAGATCTATAATTACTCAAAAGTTTGAAAATAATGAAGAAAAACATATTGGTTATATGAGCCAAGTCTTAAAAGATGTAGAAATTGGGTACCCTATCATTGAAAAATTTGTTTTCTCTCTTATTTTTTATTTAATAAAGTTTAGATATTTTCTAATGGGAAAGGTCCTTTTCTGATCTAATATATCTATTTTATCATATATTTTAAAACAACCAACTATTCAAAGAAGACTTGCTAAGTGGATTTTGTATATTCAAGAATTTGACCTTAAATTTGAAACTTCAAAAACTATTAAAGGAAATGAATTAGCTAAACACGTAGCTAAAAATTCTATCTTAGATATTAACATTCTATCTCTCTCATTTGATGAAAAATTAAATGCAAAACCCTACTTTAAGACTATGCAAGTTGCTGAATTTGCTAAGAATTTTAAGTTTGAACATGAAATGAATGATTGAGATTGTTTGTTGGATAAATATGATTGGTATGATGATTTGGTTTATTATTTTCAAAATCAATCCTATCTTAATAATATAAATAAGAAAGAAAGACATTCTTTACTTTTAAAAGCATTAAATTTTTGTTTACTAGAGAACTTATTTTATCATAATCATGATGGTATTTTATTAAAATGTCTTATAATCAAATTCAAAAATTTCTTAGGGACTGTCATGAAGGAAATTGTGGTGAATATTATGTTATAAAAACAACAACTTATAAAATTTTAAGAGCTGGTTATTATTGGCTCACTTTGTCTCAAGATGCCTATAAATTGGTTTGTTCTTATATGCCTTGTCAACTTTTTTGTTGGAAGGGATAAATTACTCGCGATGCCTTTGAATCCAGTTATTCCTGAAAAGCTTTTTACTAAATGGGGCATGGAATTTATTTCTAACATTCATCCACCTTCATTTGTAAGTCATATATACATTATGATAGCCACAAATTATTTCACCAAATGGCCTGAAGCCAAATCTCTTAAAATTTTAGTGACGGGTGAAGTGATTTCATTTTTAGAAAATCAAATTTTCTCTAGGTTTGGAGTTTCATATGAGATTATTTGTAATAATGGACCATAGTTTTATTCAAGTGAGTTCTTAGAATTTCTAGGAAAATATTCCATCATTTTTAGTCATTCATCAAAATATTATCCACAAGGAAATGGACAAGCTGAGTCCAATAATAAACATTTGATTTCTATTATGAAAAAGTTAGTTTATGACAATAAAAAGAATTGGCATCTTAAGATTTTTGAAGCCTTATAGGCTAATAGAACTATTTTTAAATTACTAATTAGTTATTCCCCTTTCATTTTAGCTTATGTATTTGAAGCCACTTTACCTGTAGAACTTCATATTTCTTTGACAAGGACTACCTTAAAATATACAATTGAAGATAAAAATATAATTAAACAAAGATTACATGATTTGATAGCACTTGATGAATCCAAAGCAACTACACTACAAAAATTAGAAAAGACTAAGCAAAAGTTAGAAAAGGTTTTTGATAAAAAGGTGTCTAGTAAAAAGTCTAAGGTTAGTGATTTGGTGTTATATTGGGATAAAGCTCATGAATATCCTGAAAAACACTATAAATTTGATGCATTATGGCTTGGGCCTTATAAAATCACTACAATTCTTGGGAATAATGATTTTCATCTTAAGGATCTTGAAAGAAATTAGACACGTTATTTATTAAATGGCCACCATCTAAAGTTATTTCATGATTAGTTGTTCATTTGTTTTCTTTTTCTTTATTTTTTGTTTTTCTTTAGATTTGTTTCCTTTGATTATTTTTATTTCTTTTGTTTTACTTGTTATTTGTTTTTTGGTTGATCAATGAAGGGTTTTGGGATGAAAAATATCATGCTATGAAGGAAGAATATAAAAATATATGTAAGATGTTGTAAGTATCATTCATTTGTATAAATATTCTTTCAAATTTAGTTTCATAATAAATGCATAATATGAATAATTTATATATGGTTGTATAAGTATTACTTGATTTTAAATTTTTGTTCCTAAGGCATTTTTAATGGTTTTCACATCCAATCCAAACTCCTTTATTATTTATTTTTCTTTTCTTCATATCATCCTAGTTGAACACTCCATCCCTTGTTAAATTCATCATTTAAGGGGTTCACAGTTAACTACTTGAGAAATGATTTCCTTAGATCAAACTCTCAAGACAAAATCTATGTTATATATTACATGAAAATATTTTACTAATAAAATTTGTTTCATAAAATTAACTAGCAGGGTCGTTAATGTTGTGCCTATTTTCTACACCCCTCCCAATTTTCAAGTTTATACTTACTACCATAGAGATGACTCTATCATAAAGCCTAAAACTATTTTGGGGACCCTATTGATTGATGATATTTGTAGATGCATATTTGATTATGAAATTTTAATGATTTATTGATGATTTTATTTATGTTTCAGTGGTTTTGAAAAGCAAGGTGGATAAATAAATAAAATATGCATATGTGATAGATATGATTAGATTTAGCTTACTTGATAGTTTCAGTTGACTTACTTTTTTAGTTTCAATCATTTTGATGATATATTTGAAGTGGTATTCCCATTTAAATTTTAATGGATGTTTCAGTTTGACTTTGATGGCTCAGTGTGCTTAGTTAATTGATTCATTTGTGTATCAATTAATTAATGAAGTTTAATTGGTATTCAAGGTTCAAATTTGATCAATTCATATTGATTTATAATGTTTTTTTAGTTGATATATTTCTTGAAATAGAATAGATGATGGTGTTATGGTTAAGATGTTTGAAGTATGATGTGTTCTTTTGGATTGGATGATTCTTTCACACTCCTTTGTACAACTTAAAAATCATTTTTCTTACTTGATTTCCCAAATACATAGTCATTTCATTGGCATTCTAAGTTAATTATTCAAAATTCAAAAAAATAATCAAAGTTGATGATCACTATTATTAGCAAAAAAATTTGGTTGGTGAACAGTTAGTGACATGCAGTCCCTTGGAAAACATGATAATCATTTTTAGGATCATTTTTATTACCTTCATTTTATTAATATTTATTAAAGCATGCTAAAGGGGACTTATGCTTATTATATTATTTTTCTTAGGGTTATGATGATTAACACATAATATTATGGTTTGAATTTGTTCATCATTACTTGTGCTTGATATAAAGACCATGTATAGTTTCAAAGTGTTTATTTTGAGTGACTTAAGTTAATAGATAATTTTGGTAATGTATAAATCCTAAGGCTCTAACATAGCATGTTTGGTGGCTGAGTTGGACATCTAATGGGCTTGGATCCATTAAAATTTGGTTGATTTGGTATAGAAATTAATCTTTAAAATCATGTTTTAATGCTTTAAGATTATGGTAGATTTGGTGGCATGTTGGCATTGATTACTGATTAATCACCTTGAGTCATGGAATTTGGTGAAGAATTTGGTAGGAAGATTAGCATGTTGATAGATTTGGCAAGTCATCAAAATATTTGGAGTGATCACTAAGTATGTGAATGGTAATTATGAACCAATGAAAAAGAACACATCACTCAAATAGTTATAGCTCAGAGGGTGGCAAATAAAAGCTTTATTTTCCTCATTCATTATGTATTTTGTAAGCTTTGAGTGGAAGTGAAGTTCTAGTGTGATGCCAATCTAGTTGTAGAGGGAAATTGAGTGCAAGTTGTGAAGAAAAAGTTTATATTTGAAGCTAGGTATGTGTGTTTCATTTTCCTATGGAAATATGGAGTTTTGTGAAAACAAATAAAATCTATATTTGGTTTGGAATTGAGATTTATTTGTGAAAGTTTTAGAAGTTTGAAGGAATTTGAAAAATTTTGTTTGTGAATATGCAGTTGAATTTTTATCTATGAAGTGAGAGTTTGCATGAATAAAAGAGCTATGGATAGACTGAGAGTTTGCATGGAGAGGTTATCTTCAAACTCAAATAAGTTTTTAATTGAATTTTATCTTTTTGGTCTCAATTTCTTGTCATGGGTATTTTGCATTCATTTTTATGGAAAAGATATCTTTTAGTTTGACGTTTTTAAGTTAGGATAGTCCCTGCATGTGCATGAATATATAAAATCAATTAGCATGCACTCATTTTCGATTGTGTTCTTCAAAGGAAGCTTCAGCTAGGTTATGAGGGTTTTTAATATCAAACTTGTTTTAAAATATGGATTTATCATGCACATGGTTTGGATTAAGTTTCATATCTTGATGTATGTGAAAATCCTCCTCAATTTATAGCAATTTTCATCCTAGGTTTTGAGGTGAATGGTGGTTTGTGATTTTAGTATGAGATTTAGTTGTAGTGGTTTGAAATAGTTCATTATTTCATCAATAGATTTCATATTTGGGGGTTTTGTTTCTTAGTTTATCATATGATTGAGTTTTTAAAGGTTTGTTCTATAGTGGTTGTGGACTTATTTTTGAGATGAAACAAGTTGTAGAGATATAATGATATATAATTGTTTTCAATTATATGTGTTAAGTTTAGAACAATTGCATGAATTTCTTTTTTAGAAATTTAGGTCCACATAGATGAATATCCTGAAGTAATTTGTGGTTTTCAGCAAGTCTATGGTGTTTTCAGATTCAAGATGTTTTCTATATGAGAATATTTCAAATGATTTTGAACATTGTAGTATATTGAATGGGTTGTGATAAGATAGAAATGGCAAAAATATAGTTTTTTGTGTTTAATATGCAAATATGTTTTATGAATTGATTTAAGTTTCAAATTTTTTTTGGTTAAGGTATAAAACATATTCTTGCATAATATGAATAGTTTTAAATTAGTAAATGATATGACCAGTTTGTGAGTTTCATAGCAGTTGATTATGGAGAAGTATTCATAAGTGCTCAAATGGTTGAAATTTTCAAAATTGAAATTATATTTTCATATGTTTGAATCATAAAAATTAATATTGTTATGATTCAGATGCAGTGATGCAATTTTTTTTAGATTTATGTTGCAAATGTAATCATGGTCTCACAACTTTGAAATTTGACATTTATTTCAGATTTCTCTTATCTTAATATGTTTGGGTGAGATCAACCAGTTGAGAATAGTAATGATGGAGGATGGGGATAGAATTCTAATAGAGGTGGTAATAAATCAAGCCATAGTAGAGGTTTTAATAGAGCTAAGGTCTATTTTGGATGTTTTAGGCATAGATTTCTTAGGGTCACAAGAATGTATGTTCACTTTTATGCATATAACCTTGATTTTTGGAATTTTATGAATACTTTTCCTATCCAAAGTTGCTTTGGTGGTTATAAATTCTATAGAGATCATAGGGGTTTTCAAGGTCAAAGGTTTGGATCCCATTCTCAATCTCAAATAAATTCTTCTCATTTCCTTGGAGCATCATCTTGAGCACAATCCTTACTTGCAACTACAACACCCTATTTTTAGAGTAGAACTAGTTGATGAACCACTTCCAGCTAATTGGTTACCAAATAATTAGCTTGAAATATTAAAAAATCATGTCAAGGACCTTAGGAAAGTGTTCACTCCTTCAGACACACCTACCCCATTTAATACAAACCTTGGTGGAAAATGTATAAATTTAACCCTATTGAAAGCACATAATGAGCCTATTTTTAGGCCTAAGAGTTTAAGATTGGGAGGCCAAAGATATATTAATAGAAGGAAAACCATAGATTTTCTAGATCAGGCTATTGAGAAGAGTTATACCATGAAAATAATTGACCCTAAAGCATATAGTGAACTTAGGAAGATTAAGAGGGTTAAGTTAGAAGTTGATGATGACACATCTGACATAGGGACTAGATTGTTGCCTTTCCCTACTACTGAAGTGGAATATAATGTTTGTCTTAATCAACAAGACAAACCAATAATTGAAGTTTTATTTGACTTGGATGATTAATGGTCATCTCAAGGATAGTTTCTATTTTGTATTAAAAATTTGTCATACAAATTTGGCATTTCAGTATGATACTTCTGATTTGATAATTTTTGATAGATTTGGTATAAACAGTAATTTTGGTAAAGTTATATATGCTAAAGTTTATTGTAAATGAATTATGGTTTAAACATAAGTGTAATTTATCAATTTTTGATTTATTATTTTATGATTAATTTATTCTAATATATTATTAATTAATTTGGGTCCCCACCCATTAAGGTTAGTACCCTGTCTATTTTATTAAATATCTTGATCAAATTTAAATTCTTAACTAATTTATCTTCACAATTTTAGTTAATTAATTGACTTTGTTAAAAGTTAATTAGTTAACATTAAATAATAACTAACTAAAGTTGAGGATATAAAAGGAGATCAAGCATTCATTTGAAGATAGAAGCACAATAGGTATTGAGGAGTTAAGTAGTTTTTAAGTCAAGCACTTATCTCTTCTTTCTATGCAATTTATTTGATATAGTATAGCTTTTACAAATAGACTTAATGGTACTTTATCTGATGGTTGAGTAGTCACTTATGCAACATAAGTATATCTAGTTATATTTGTCATTTATTACTAAATATCTAAATTTTGATAAGTCTTATATTTTTTGATGAACTATTATTTATAGTCTTATGCATAAAATTCAAATATTCAACCTAAAAATGATGATAATTTCACCTTTTCATGACACTTCATTTATCTATTAAGTTGTTGAGTTGTCCTTTCAAGTTTTGTAACAAAAGATTGTTGGATTTCTCATTAAATTTTTTTTATGCTAAGATGACTCTCATTTTGAGACTCATAACTCTTTTGTAAACAATTAACTCTATTTATAATATAATAGACTTTCATTTTTCTTCTAGATATTTTCTCTTATTAGATACATTTTTAGCTTATTGTCTTGTTTTAAATAGTTTAAGTTGTTTTCTTAAGAACTTTGGTTACTTTATAGACTAGCAGAAGTTGTTTAAATAAATTATTTAGTTTAGATCAATTTTAGTTTTTGCATTCTTATTTGATTTATATCTATCCTTTTCCTTGTTACGTTTATAGTTTACTTTCCCTTTTAGTTAAATTAGATTTTAATTATCTTTAGTTTATTTTAATTTTCATTGTTCAAGTAGACTGTTCATTTCTTTTTAGTTTCTTTATCTTATCTTAATTTCAGGTCTGTCCTTTAGTTTACTATTTTATATTTATAATTTTAGAGTTGTTTTCCATTAGAATAGTTTTGATTATATTTTGTTTTAGTTTCAATTTTATTTTTACCCTTCTTATATTTGCTTTATTAGTTCCTTCATTCTTAGGTTTAGTTTCTTTTTTGTTTAGCTTTATCTCTTTTATCATTTTTTTGTTGTTCCTTTCTCTAGTCCTTTTTCTCTTTTTCTATAAACCATTGAAGAAATAATGAAGTGTGAGTTCATTTTTAAAATATTTATATTAGAATCAAATTTATATTCTTTAAGAAATTATATTATTAATAGGTTTTCTTTGTCGGATAGAATAGATTACAAATTTTCATTTTAAATGATTCTTATTTTTATAAAAGATTTCTAATTATGATAATAGAATAAATTAATTTAATAACTTTTTGATTATTTTCCCATAATTTATAATAAAACCCACTCACATCTTTAGGATATTTAATGAGCCTTTATAACCCTTATGATTATATTGGTATGATTCCAACTTGACATTCACAATAGGTGAAAAGGTTGATTTGTTGATGAAAAAAAATCTATAGTGAACAAGACTGTGGTTGATGATCATGTAGATGAGGATATCATAAGAGCCAAGACATAGATAGGTATGAATATGGTTAAATTATTTCTTAAGTTTTTATTTGGTAATAGAGAGATATAGATAGATATTATGGAATATGATAGTGATTTAATATCCATCTGGTGTGATTTATAGGCATACTTGATGACAAAGAGGAGAGATGGGGGTCCCTAGTGAGGGGACACTCCATGAAATATTAGATGAGACTCTATATCCATATAACCCTATGACATTAGTGGATCTAAGTGTATCATCTACCCTAGATCAGGCGAGTTGGTTCAGATTAACTGGTGAGGTAATAAGGTGTATGTGTCTGAAAAAAGATAAATTTAATAGTGAAAATAGTCTTCATATATAATAAAACCTTTCCTAATTAGAAAGTTTTATATATAGTCAACATGGAAAAAGTCATAATATGAATAATGCAACACATTGAAAACATGTACCTGTGCTCTCTCTCTCTCTCTCTCTCTCTCTCTCTCTCTCTCTCTCTCTCTCTCTCTCTCTCTCTCTCTCTCTCTCTCTCTCTCTCTCTCTCTCTCTCTCTCTCTCTCTCTCTCTCTCTCTCTCTCTCCTCTCTCTCTCTCTAAATGAAATATAGTCATAAGGCCATTTTACACACATTGTGAACACAATATGATTAAAATTTATATATATGTCAAGTTTCAAGCTAAATCATACTTATACAATGTTTTGATGCTAGGTAAACCTTTCATCTAACCACCTTACTTAGTTGGGGGCATCACATTATTATGTAAAAACACCTTATAATTTTTATTTATCCATAACATATTTTACCTATTGATCTATAAATTAAAAATATATAATTTAATCTTTCATTTTATCTTCACATATGTCTTGGTGAATATGATAATGTATAAAATGTAACATAGATAACATATGATTCAATTATTATAGCTTCATTTGTTGTATGTTTATGTCATATGATTATTTAAGGTTTCATAACATGCTTCAAATTGTTTTACTTATTGTATGGAGCCCTTGGCATTACATATGCTTATTTGACCCTTTTTGTAATTAAAAGTAAAGAGAGTAGCCTAATAAGCCAAGGATAAGACTATTATATAATTAGGACAATTAAAGAATTTAGTTTCAAAATATATTTTGATATGATGATGAGTTATGGAAATATGTTAATTATATAAATTACAATGCCAAACAACATTTGATTTCTTAATCATGAATACAGAATAAAATTTAACTTATTAAAATATGCACAAGTATATATGATAAGTATAGGTGCATAAATAGTTAGGATGATGCTCAATTATGATTATGTAGATTCTATAAATTAGCTCTCTATAATCTTAGACACTACTATTGAAATAGGGACACTAACATCAATGCTTATGCCTATAGTGAAGTACATGTCATTATCTATAAATTACACCTATACCTATTAAGGTTACCTATCACCTTACATATTGTCTATTTGTATTGTGTGCATAGATTGTGGATATTAGTATGTAGCTCAAAACCCTAGGTCCTCCAATTAGGGAATGCCACCTTATAAAATGGGGGTTATTGGACTCAAATTAAGTCAAGTTGACCTAAAATATCCATTTTTTAGTGACCAATTCCTACATAGAAAATACTCCAAAGTGGACCTTAGATCAATATAGTTATCCCCCTTATGTGGGTTTGTGTGTGAACAATTATGCAATATGTCATATATGAGTGCATGTAGTGATATAACTTGTAACATGAAAAGTTATGCTCATGGGATTCTCTTTGGAAGCTTAAATCCTATGAAAATTTTTCTCATATGACTAATATGGAAATATAAATAATTGGAAAGTTTTTCAAGCTCAAGAGGTGATTTTAGATAGATATGTGATTGAAAAGTACTTGATACTTCATAATAATGAATGGTATTTGGGTTTTATTTATAAAACATCTTTTAAAATGATATCATGGGTGTAAAAATTAAATTATCATCACTTTCATGTCAAAATTATAATTAGAATGATTTCTATTAATAATTCACAAATCACTAAAACACCCAGATTAGTTTACACATTTAATGTGCATATTCTGAAATGTATTGGTGCATCTGTGATTGAGGCAATACACCGTATGCCATCATCTAATTCATCCTAAGTAAAATTATGGATTTTTAAGTGAAATTTTATACCATTTAGGTGGAACCCTTATTTTACTTCCAAAATTCATATCACATCACTTTGTATTAAGTTAATTAGATTGATATTATTATAATGGGAAATTCCATAGCCTTTTGGAATTACCTATTTTCCTAATTCATTAATTGAATTATTCCTCCATTCACATGGCAAGTGGAATCAAATATCTACATTACATCATAATGATAACATTGATAAGTATATACATTATGACAACATCGATAAATATCTACATCATGACATAAGAATGACATCATCTACACATATCTCCATCATGACAACATTAATAACTATCTATATCATGGCATCATCAACAAATATATTCATCATGTAATAATCATTACATCATATTAATTTTTTAAAATTATCATAAAAATATCCACATAAATGTAGAAATGCAAATCCATGCCTAATTAATTCAAAATTTAAATCTAAAAAATTAATTGCATTTTGCCTACTAATTTTGATTGATCTTGATTGTCATCTAACGATTGAGAATTGTTTACAAATATATACAAGTAAAAGGCTCATTTACCATTATATAAAAGTATTGAACATACCAATAAGTGCTACCAATTTATTATCCTTTGAAACATCAATCCTTCAACATTTCTTATAATTATTTTCAAACCATTTATTTTAGTTTATGATAATTGATCAATTAGACAATAGTGCAAGGGGAGATTTTGCATGTGTGATCACGATTTGACATTGAAAAAGACTCCAAGATATATAAATTGAGATCAACTCACCATTAATTTATCTTACAATTAACATCTAATAAGAAGGTATAATCATTTTGATTATGTTTTTTATTTGTTCTTTTCCTCTTAGACCCTTACCCAGATTGAGGGATCATGGTTGAGATGTTATGTTTGTCAATTGTTTCATGTTTGATTTGGCATAATAACATGAAATAACCTCTCTTGTAATCTTTATTTTATAATGGAAAGGTTAAAATAACACTATATTCTATCCCATACATGTTGAAAGATTTTAAAATTTGAGTGTTTGTGAGGTACAAACACAAGCATTAGAACTAGGACACTAACATCAACACTAGTATCCTAATATAGATAGTAGTGTTTGAGAGAATAGGAAAATGTTGAATATATTTAACTGAGAGTGAAGGATAGATATAATTTTTTAAGCATACTTTGGGCCACAAGTGATTTGGGTAATCATAATCTTAGGTTGAAATATAAGATAACCATTTAGGGCATAATGAAATGGTGAACACAAGCCTTTAAAAAAATGGAATAAAGGGTTGAGACATGAGTGATATTTCAAAAGTGTACAAGAATAACTTATCATATAAAACCAAGATTTATCATCTACATTTGGCCCCTCTTTAATATATTAATGTCTAAGGATTAAATTACTAGGTTCTAGGAAAAGAAACATGTACTTGGTGTGTGAAACACACATTTATTTGACTTTAACCCTCTTTGAATTTATTGTTTATGTATTAATGTAAAATAAGAGCATGTTATAGTGTAAATATCTCATATAATATGAAACTTTAAATAATTGAAATGCTTGAAATAAAAGAGAGAAAGGAAGTAGTACACCCATGTGTGGATGTAATCATGTTGTCCCTTAGTATTTTGATTTGGTAATGATGCTTCCTAATTGAAGCATGAGAGAGAGAGAGAGAGGTGTTTATAATTAAACCTTGGACATGTGAATATTATAATTATATGGTTATCTATCCCCTATTTTAGTGTAAAGGACATTGATTATGTTAAATCTCAATCACATAGCTCAAGTATACACATAATCTAGCCAATCTCACCTAGCTTAAATGTTGTAACCATACATATAATAGAAGTAATGCCAAATCCTAAAAGTGTGTTGAATATCAACCACACTACTCAAGGTATCTAAACTATTTCAATAGAAAAAATATCAAATGATGCATCTTGGTAAGATTGGTGCCTAAATGTGTATAAAATTTAAATATGTATCTATGATTCTATGAATTTTTAGGTCATATTCATCTCTAATGTGTCTCAAGCTAAATTATTTATCAAAATGTAATTGTTTAACCCTAATTTGGATTAAGGAATCCTACTTGGGTAGATAGGGCTAAGGATATTGAAATGATAGGGCACAAAGGTGAATATTATATCTAAGACATGCCAATTAATGTGTTAAACTTAGATGTACCATATGTTGGATTTATAAAATTGGGAAAGGTGATTAATGAAAGTAAAAATATTCTAGATATTAAAATTACATAAAAGAGAGTAATTATCTAGTTTTGATGCTAATATAGGTCTATATATAGTATAGGCAAAACATAGGTGGGAAAATAGTTTGAGAATAATCATTATATTCTATATCTAGTGTCTCTATCTCTCTAGACAATTCTGTTAACCTGACATGGTTATATCGACACTAGTGTCTAAGTTCAATGCTAATATAATGTATAATATATATACTCAATCAAGATATGACCACCTAAATGCTTTTGGATATGGATTCACCTTCACTCTAGTAAATTTATATCTAGGTCATAGACTATTACTCTTGGTGAAATGGAAAAACTTAGCTTTCCATATTCAATGTGACCTTGGGGAAATGAGTTAGTGGGCACATAGTGTTAAGCTAGCACACAATGACCCTGTTGTCAAAGGGAATTGCCTATATAGCCAATACTCTAGAAGAGGGCCTCAAATTCATGTAGTTCTCCCCTATGTGTTGGCTTGTGTGTGAATCATGTAATGTGTGTAAATCAAGTACAATAATTACCTATATGTGAAACTTGGAAAATATGACCTTATGACTACTCTTTTAGTACTTTAGACCTATATTCAGGTTTTTCCTTTTACTAATATCAAAATAGGGAACAATAGGAAATATTTTGGTTACTTGAGTACATTTCTAGGTGAGGAATGAATCATGGTTGATATTGTATTTATACTAATCCTATTAGGATATAACTCACATTAAAACAC